>CAKNXH010062905.1:19660-39286 GCA_932178445.1 Andricus quercusramuli | reverse complement strand
AACTACAATTATGGAATATTCAACTGGAATAATAGTTACATTTTCAGCTAAAAAAAAAAAACAATTTTCAACCGAAAATCATCCGAAGAAAAAAAAAGTTTTCAATGAAACAGCTCATTTTTCAACCAAAGAAATGAATTTTTAATTAAAACGACTATTCATCAGAAAAAAATGTAACAAAACAGTTCAACTTTCAACCAAGCAATTTTACTTCCAACCTAAAAGATGAATTTTCAACTAAAATTATAAATATTCAATTGGAATACTTGAATTTTTAACCGAAAAGAATAATTTTTAAACAAAAAGTTTTCACAAAAATTATGAATCTTCAACAAAAAAATGTATGTTTAAGAAAGTAGTTCAACTTTTAACAAAATGGTTGAATTTTTCTGAATAAAAAAGATAATTTTGTAATAGTTGATACAATAACCAGAAAAGATTTTAATTTAATATAAAAAATAGTAGAATTCATTTTAAAAAGACGATTTTTCAACAAAATAGGTTCTTTTTTCAACCGAATTATTGAGTTTTGAAGCAAAAAAAAAAAATTTTTACAAAACAATTGAAATTTCAACCTGTAAATATGGATTTTTGACAAAAAATTTATCTGTCAACCAAATAGTTGAATTTTCTACGAAAACAGGAGAATCTTCAACCGAAAAAGACGAATTTTCAATAATAAGTACATTTCTAACAAAAACGATGTATTTTAAAATGAAATTATGTATTTTAAATCAAAGGGGTGATTTTCAATCAAGGAGATTAATTTTCTACCAAAAAAGACGAATTTTAAACTAAAATTTTAACCGAAAAGATTTATATTTTAATTTAAAAACTAGCAATTTGAGCTAAATTGCGATTTTTATCAGGATTAATAATAATTCAATTGATAGCCTGTATATACATTTGACATACAAACTAATTATTAGTTTATTGTTTTCCCCTAATTTTACCGGCTCTAAAGTGCCAAATTTACTGGAAAAATATGAATTTCTACACTTTTCACAAGTTTTAAAATAATTATTATATTAAATATATATATATATATATATAATAATTATTGAATTCATTTCGTTGTTTCGGGCAAAAAATGTAGCCGAAAGTGACGTTTTCATCAAATAAGTTACTTTATAGTAACCGCGGATCAACAAAAAGTAACAAAGTTACTAAAAAGTGACCCGTTACGAGCCCTGGGCATCCCCTAAATACAAACTTACACAAAACAGTATGTAGATAGACAAGCGCAGTAAAAACAGTAGTTACCTCACAGTTTTTTCGCTTCAACATTACCATTACAGACATTTTTAAAACCTTTCCGAGGGATATAAAATGAGTCTACAAAAAAAATATTTTTTTTTCCGGCCAGGCTTAACATATTTGCCAATACTCGTGAAAATCTGAAAGGCCACTTATTTCGGACTACTTTATTATATATTGTACATTTTTCTCTCTCGCGGAATCGCGAAGAGAGGAAGCCTAGTGATTTTTGGTGAGGGACCAGAAGCACGAGAAAAGCTTTTTACGGGAGTTGCGATCAGCTTTAAACGTCTGGGCCGTGAATCCCTGCTTTCCGAGTATTTCTTATAATATTCACATAAAAAACATTAGTAAACGTACTAAACAGTCGAGTCGAAAAATAATCGAGACAGCCTCTCTCTCCGAGGATTTTACACGCAAGAACCGCAGTTCGGTGCACGATAAATAGAGAATCAATGGGAAACCTTGTTGGCCTTTGTATAATAGGAATTTATATTATGTATGTATGCATTTTTCTTCTCTGTGTGTATGTAATGCTAGTATGTATGTAATTTATGTATAATAGGTACAATTGGAAAATTGCGCAGGATGTAGAATCGGTCGTATTTTAAGCTACTCGAATAAATTTCATCTATAACACGGTGTATTGAAACTCTGAATTGGCTAGTACAATAATAATACAGTAGAATCTATAGGTCAACAAGAAATTTGATACTTCTTTCTTTAAACGATCGGATCTTTTCAAGATCGTTCGTAGCTCAAGGGTTTCAAAATTTTTTTCGGGACGTGTTATTATGGTGGATCAAGTGAAAAAAGTTTCTTTGTTTTCAAGGAAGATCCCCAAAAAAGCTTATTCTTCTCCAATAACCTATAGAAATAAAAAACAACCCTTTTAAAAAACGAAAAATCACTTATCGAGTTCTCCATAATTTTCAGTGTAAACATTTCACAAGTTTCAAGTAGAATAATTATACAAGAAATTTTTATATGAAAAATTTGACCCAAACTACCCTTATGGGTAACAATCAATTCCTTTGAAGGTTTCATTATAAATTTGTCTGTTCAATCGGATACATTTTAAACAAATTTTGTATGAAGTTATCTCTGGAAATATTTATAAATATTTCAATTTTTAAATTGAAATATTTTAATATTTTAATTGAAAAACCACTCTTAGAAAAAGAAAACTCTTCTTTTTACGAAAAAAAACTCAAGTTACTCACAGTTTTCAGTTTAGATATCTTATACATTTCAAGTAGAATAATTATCCAACAAATTTGGATACAAAATCATTATCATGAACCAATCTCATGAATAAAACCTCACCACTTCTGAGGATTAATTATATATTTCTTTATTCAATTAAAAAAATTTCATATAAATTGCGTTTGAAAATAACTCAGAATATTTTTCTAATACTTTGCATCATATATGGAGAAATATATATCTCTCTTCTACAAAAATTGATCCCAAAGAATAATTCAATTCATAAAATTTTTATAAATTCTCAATAACAAATAATTACTGAGCTGTTTAGAGTAAATATCATTGTATGCAAACTTGTTCTCATCTGAGTATGTCTGTGACACATAAAGGGTTGTTTTCTGCAGTTTCAAAAGGAATACTGTTTACAAATTATTTAAAAATATTATTCTAATTCAAAATTTTTCTTCTCAAAACTCATTTTGTATTTGGGATATATTAAGACTTTTTTTTTATTTTAAAAAATCTTCATTTTCAAAACTAGAAATACCCAGTTTTTCCCTAAAACGAAGGGAGATATGAAAAAAGTTAAGAGAAGAAAATTGTTAATGGGAAAAATTGCTGCAAAATTATCCGCTCATCAATTTTGATTCTCATTTTCATTTTCTTGAAAAACTTAAATTTCTTTGTTGTAAAAGGGAAACATTTATTTTTTACTGTTTCATGCCAGATAAGAAATTAGAACAGATATTACTTTTCAAATCGTTTGAAGATATTTTCATATTTTTCTGATGAAAAACACATTGAAAATAAGAAATAGGGAAAAAAGATATTTACAACTAAATCGGAAAATCTAGTTTTACAAGAAAAAAAATATATGATTGGAAATTATTACTGGGATCATTTGTAGGAGTTTTTTCAAAGAACAATTTTGCTCCCTTAATTTTTTTCATATTTTGCTTCGTTTTTGAGAAAAACTTGGTATTTCGATTTTGAGAAGAATATTTTCTTGTGATCGCCCATTTGGATTAAGTGATTTGAACGGATTGTTGGTGATTGTTCAAATTGCCGTTACCTCACCAAATTTTTTTATTTTTCTTACCAAATGAAGACATTTTTGGGGGTCTCCTGAAATCAAACAAACTTTTCTTCATTTGAGCGAAACTAAAAGTGCTATTACCTGGACGCAATATGTTTTACTCTCAATAGTTTCTGGTTTTCGAATTTGCAATTATTAAAAATCATATAAGTGTGTGCGCATTAGAGACGAATCAACTCATTTTCAGCAATTCCTCACGCTTACAAAGAACCTCATTCGACAGAATGAAGATGTGTTTCTTCGACTTCATCACCCTGACGTGTTGGGTCGAAAAAAATACAAAAAGCTGCGAACGATAATGAAAATCCGTCAACATACGCTCAAAACAGTCATACTCCATTAACAATTTATTCGTTAACGATATAATATTAATTTCTTAGATACACGACGTAACACGATGATATAGGCTTGATATGACGGTGGCATGTTAACTAATCTCCTGCACAACCCGTTTACACCGTTCAATTTCAAATCGCATTTGTTTTTTCTTTTACATTTTTGTATTGTAACTCTGCTACGCAAACCTTAACACTTAGCTCTTTTCTTTCTCTGATTCTCACTGGATTCTAACGTTCTCTCTTTCTCATCATTCTAGCTATCTAATTACATTCATTCTCTAGACTAAGCAGACACTTTTACGACCCTACCTCGTATTTTTTCGCGATTCGTGACCTAACTTCCGTATACGAGGCAAGCTTACGCTGAACTTTTGTTGATAAAAGCTTTTTTTGTTTATTATGCAACTCATAACTCGGGGTAACATCGAAGATCAGCAAAGAGGCGCTTCCCTTATCTACACGCGATACTTCAGATTTGCAAGAATTAAACATTCCACTTCCTAGAGCCGACCAGCCCAGTAGGAAGAAATTCCCAACATACGAACTTCTCACTTCCATTCTTCAGAAGAAATGAAAGTGGAAGTGCAACATCTGCTTCAGTCGAGAATTTCTCCTCACTGGGCAGGTCCGGCCCAGAGGAAAACATCAATTGCGATTAATGTATCCTGCCATGCATAGAGCGTTGGAAATTATCTTTTCTCTGTTGTAAAGAAGAAGAAAGAAAATTATTTCCTATTTTGATCCATTATTTTGATAACCGTTTACATAAGATATATTCTTCTATGATAGAATTTATATAATAGAATAAACTTATAGCAGGCAAAAATTCTCTTATAGATTTGATCAATAATTTTCGTCTATAAATTATTCTATATTCAATATATTGATATTTTCTTAACTTATCAGAAATTCTCCTGAGGCAATCAAAGACTAGAATATAACAGCCTATAGTTGACGATTGCGGGAATAAAATTAAAATCGAACTAGATAATTTCTTAACACTCTATTTTCAATTAACTCGTTTTCATTATCTGTTTCATTGACTTTTCCCATTAGACTCTGTATACATTACTTACGGATACATTTTTTACGGGTAGATAACACGCCTTTAGATACGATTTTACTTCACTTTTTTTCTTCATTTATATCCTCTTCGGTTCCAATATATAATAAATCTCAATTCGAAGAGCATTGGTAATTCTAACTCAGGGTATTTGGATTTGGACGAAGAACTGAGAGACTCAGATTGAAATATTTACAAAAGATCAAGTGCCTCAGGTAATTTTCTCTCAACGGGTCTTTCTGAAAGTTCCATCTTTGAGATTGAATTTTCATAAGTTATCGTTATTTTTTTCCGAATTACCCGAGTTCATAGCGACGCAAGATGCGCAAGAATGGTTATTATTGTCATTATAAAAACGATTCAGCACCTTAGTCCGACTGCTTTTTCGTCTCAGTCCTTTTTCTTCTCTTTGCGTCTCTTCGCCCATTGCCGCACTTTCTCTCTTCATTTTCACGTTTTCCTTCTAACCCCTAATTCTTTTTCCCGCACCGTATTTTACAAAGTATTGCTTACATTAGATTATCTCTTCAATATCTTTAACTGTAGTACTATATCGTACGCGCTATACAATGACGACCTTTGGACCCGTGACGAGAAATCCAAAAAATACAAGATTTTACGACTTCGCCCGATTATAACTAAAGTTACTCCTTTTCTCCTGAGGGAAACTCAGAGACAATGGCGGAAAATTCTGGAATGGGATTCGGATCGGGAAACTGATTTGTATCACGCTGATTTGCAGGTGATTTTCAAAGGTCCTCTGATTCTGATTCCTTCTCGTCGATTAAATAGAGCTAAGCTTCTATCAAGTCTACATCTACGGTCATCGGAGGACAAAAAAACACTCAACTTGCGCACATTTTTGACCCAGTGTCGACTAGCATGATCAAGAATATAGGCTGACTATATTACTTAGGTATACTTCTTCAGTGAGGCTTACAACTTTCAGTCGTAATTAAGTGATAAAGTTATCCCTGCATTGGGCCAAAATAAAAATTGACGCTATTCTTTCCACTTTGCAAAGCCAAAAAAAATAAGATAGACTCTCTGGTCGGGAAGATCGAAAATGATCAGAAGCTCTCCTTGTTGTATAAATAAAGTAAGAAGAAAAAATTATACAAGGAGGACTGCCTCTCAGATTCGAATATTTTCCTTGTCTTTGATAAAAGTTTTGCTTCTGTCTTCACTTTCGCGATACAAGATGCCACTTTCCTTAAGTTCTAATGATAAGACTTTCACGCTCGGGCTGAGCATCAATTAATCGAACACTTTCCAAGGTTAAGTCTCGACTTTGGGAGACTTGAGACTTTACGACAGTTCAAGACCAAACGGAATCGTCTTTTCTAAATTCTCTGGCTGAACTAGTCTCCGGGTTTTCTTCAAGGGATCCAATCGGGTGCCGCCTTGGATTTGAACTTCTTTTCGGCGTTCCTTAATGATGCCGAAGTGATGGGATGGAATGGCGAATGCATGATGAGGATGATGAAGAATGATGCGGATGGGTGAAACAGCGGATGTTTATGTGTCGCATTATGAGAAAGAGACACCACAGATAGAAGTTAAGAGTTTCTACACTCTAGAAATGCTCTAGATCTTTCTAGGACTCACAACATCGAAGGAACCAACTTTTAAAGTCCTTGGGTACTTATCTGCTTTCATGTGCTTTCTCGGAGTTTGTTGCTGCCTTTCGGATCACTTTCTTCACTGGCTTCGTTCTGTAAAATCCGAATTAGAGAAAACAAATCTCGTTATCAGTTCATAACCCTACTACAGGGGCACACCATAAGTGAGGCATTAGCTAAAATAACTGACAGTATCAGTGACGAGATTTAGAGGAAGTAAATAACCCTTTGTACAGTTTGTAGGATTCCTGAAAACCGACGAAAAAGTTGCTGTTAATCATGCAATTGTCATAGCAGTCAACAGCTGTCCAAAGTGGTGAATTCTAGCCCTACTGCAGGGCTTATCACCCTCGAAAGATGTTGGCTGACATGACAAGTGCCTGAATAACAGAATGTTTTTAAATGATTTTTTTCTTCGATTTTCAGAAATCCTACAAACTGTATAAAGGGATAGGGACATTACTACCAGTTCGTAGGTAGAGAAAGATAAAGGAATAGGGTTGAGTTCGACGAAGATTTGTTTCAGAGCTATTCAATGACTAACTTCTGGTGAGCCCTGCTCTACTGCAACATTTCCATACCCATGCTTTCCATTGTTCAGAAACTGGTCTTTATCGGAGATCATTTCTTCATTTTCAACATGATGTCTGTTGTCGAAATCGTCTCGATCCACCTCTCCAACGGGCTCAAGAATTTTTCTCAGGGACTGAGGCGTTACTTCGAAATTCGAACTGCTTGACTCTGCTGACAATTCTATACTTCTTTCGTCCTGAAAGTACAATGATTTCATCACAACTTTAAGAAAATATTCCTAATTATTAGGTGTTTCTTATTAGCAATGAAATTATCAATGTAAATATTTCAGGGGGGCCTCTGAAAATAAGAACAGGTTTCGGTTTATTTCCCAATTGCTAAACATTTTTAAAAATTAAAACTTTCATACCTGAAAAAATTATCAAACAATTTTATCACACTTTTTGAATTCAGGGTTCTTTTTTGTCCCAAAAAAGCTTAGGTCATTTCCCTTAAATATCTTTCAGTTGAAAAAATGGTCTTGCTGACAGGCCCTAAAAGCAGTCCTACCCAATCTTTTGAAGATTTCAAAAGATTTCTTATATTTGAAAGATTTTCAGGGATAGCAAAGAATTTCAATGAATTTCAAAGAGGATTAATTATGAAGATCATTAATTAATTAATTATAAGGCATTTCCATGCAAGTGGAACAACTTCATGTTGCCTCAAGTCAATGACGATGTCATGATCTATGCTATAATTCAAAGATTATTATTGATAATACTTAAAAGGATCTTACTTCTTCTTTCAGCTTCTCAAGAAGCATCTTCCTCTCAGCTCTGAGCTTCTCAGCCTGTTCGATCTGAGCCGCAGTTTTGAGACCTGAAAGTTCCAGCAGGGCCAGATGAGCGTCCTTCTCTGAAAGTGCTGCTTTCAGAGCTTCACGCCTATAATAAAAGTCGGGGATTAAAAAAATTTGAACGCCTTTTACTCAAGCAAATGAATAATCACATACTTCATCTGATGAAGATCTTCAAACTGTTGTGTTCTTTCCTCAGCAAGACGCTCAAGCCTTTTTTCCGACTTTTGAAGTTTGGTCAACAAGGGTCTACAAGTAGGACATTTCAGAGCAGAGACTGTTTGCATTGAAGCTATCCTCTGTTCCAATTTCCCTATCTGATGAAAAAAACATCTTCAGAATCGTTTTATCTTAAGATTATTAACTAAAGTTAGTAAATTAGCCTACCCTCTCTAATGCACTCTTCCTTGAATCCATCTCATTTTTCAACTTCTTCTCCCCCTCTGTAGTGATGATTACACTCTCTTTCAAAGCTTCACTCAGTTCTTCAATTCTGCTCCTCTTCTCGCGAAGATCTGTTTCCAGTTCCTTTTCTTTATCCTCTTTTTCTTTAAGAAGACTTACCAGTTCCTCAATCTGCTCCAGATCAATCCTCTCATTAAAAGCTCTCTCCAGAGAATCAATTTCTTCCTCCAGTTGTATTACTTTCTCATCTCTGACTCTGATTTCTTCCTTCAAGACCCCAATATCCTCAGCTTCGTACTCTCCCAATTCTTTCTCCAGTTTGTCCATCTCCCTTTTCAATTTACTCAGCTTATCCTGCCACTCAACAAGTTGCTGTTCATATTCCTGGATCCTGTTGTCCTTCTCTGATAGTGCATGCTCCATCTCCTTCATCTTCTGCTCCTTCTCCATTAGATCTCTGTTGATGGAAGCCTTTTCATCTTCCTCTAAATCACTCTCAACCATCGTTCCACAATCCCGATGATCTATTTTACTTTCTCTCTTGTTTTTCACCGTCCCTTCATTTCTCATAGATTCCTTCTCCAGGGTATTAACTCGCTTCTGCAACTGATCTGTCCTATCTTCTCGATCTTTGAGCTTCTGCTTGAGGACATCTACATTGTGTTCTTTAACATAGTCCTCCAAATGAGTGACCATTTCCTCAAGTTCCATGATCCTCTCCTTCTCAATCTTGATGTCCCTTTCTCCATTCATTCGTATCCACTCTTCTAGTTCTTGAATCCTCTGGCTTCTATCAGCTAACTCACACCTAAGATCATGAAGTTCCTTCACATCAGGGTTGTGTTTCAGGAAATCCTGAAACTCCGTAACTGTATCTTCAAGTTCCTCGATCCTCTTCTTTCTTTTTTCGAGCTCGACTGCGAGTTCTTGTATCCCCTCTGGGTTGGAATGCCTCTTGAGAAGTTTCTTCATCAGCGTCATGTCTCGCTCAAGTTGCAGTATCTTACGATTTTTGCTCTCAATCTCACGCTTCCAGGTGTCTCTGCCTTGAGCTTCAGCAGACATCGTGTTTGGTTTCTATGTCGGTAGTTTTGCACGGAACACAGAAGCGACATTTAAAACAAAAAAAAAGCGTGAAGAGAAGAATTTGACAAGGTAAATATCTCACAAGTGTGTCTCTGAATGGATGCAAACGTACACGTGGCCGCGGGGCCTCTTTGGCCCACTTAAATTTTGTTAACTTCTTTCAGCTAACTGCATTCTTTCGCTATATTTATCTACACACGTATATACATATGTATATGTGTATTACTGATCCGGTAATAATTAATATTATTGTTGTCGTTATCCTCCTCATTATTTTTAGCTTCGTTATCGTTAATTCTATCGTTGAGTCAACAATGGTCATGTAGCATTACGTAAAATAATTATTGTGTCAATCGGTTGTTCGTTAGGTTATACTTAAATCTCGCTTGATACGCAAATTGTACTGAAATTAAAGGAGAAGGTGTCTCCAACAGAAGACGACCTTAGAAGAAGCTTTTCAAGAAACCGGCGGGTCCAGCCTGTTACGTTTTTTCCATTCATCAACGAAGATTTGTATTTATGGAAGGTAATTAAAGCGTCGAGGTGAAATGAACAAGAATAATTTGTGCATGCAGTTACGTTTATAGCAACAGGTTTTGGGAATTTTTTATTATCGGAAATCCAGGAAAGCGTGAAAATTGAAGAAGATAAGAGTTAGTTTTTATTAGTTATTCATGAATATATTATACAGATTGAAAAGTTAGATCTTGATTATAGCTTGTGTCTTGATTTCCACCAACTTCCACCAACTTTTGAATCTGTTATAATTGAATGTTAATTTCATACATAAGATAAATAAAATACTGACCTCCTGTTGATGTGCAGCTGCGGCTTGTTTCAACTTTGCTTGTGCGGCTTTCAGTGCTCTGAAACAAATACCAATTGTGATTGTTTGGATTCGATGAATCTTGCATAACTGATTAATTATTTTGATGATATATTGTCTTACTCTTGCAGATCCCTGATCTGTTTTTCCTTTGTGTTTTGCTCCTCTTGAGACATTTGCACCAGGTGCAATAATCTCTCCGTTTCCTGAGCACTTCTTCCTGATTCTTCTTTTGCCTTTTCCAGTTCCTTCTCTGCAATCTCCAATGTCTTTTGCAATTCTGCCATTCTTTTGTCTGGTGCTCCACCACTCTATACAGTTTTAAAAATTGCTGATTAAATATTTTTCCAATCAGAAATTTAATTACTATTTTAGGGTGAAATAAGATTAAGTCTTCAATCATACTCTTTGCAACTGTTGTTCGAGCTGGTCCATTTTGGCTTTCCTCTTCTTCAATTCCTGGTCGAGATTTTGGAGAGCCCTCTCCTTTTCTTCTATCATCCTTGCTTTTTGATCGACTGATCTGGCCTTTTCCTCCCCCTGTCTCCTCTGCTCTTCCACTTGTCGTCTTTGGTCCTCCAATTGTTTCCTCTCTTGACTAGTATCGCCGCCAGCTTTCGCGGGTGAAGCTTGAAGTTTCTTGTTCGCTTCGTGAAGATCGACCTATGTCCAAATGAGATACATTAATTCAATTGTATAATTTAGTAAAATAACTGAAATGATCCATTTTGACTTTTAAATCGGAAACTGCAGTCCCAATAAAGACTTAAAAGTGAAAATGACACTTTAACAGGCGTGAGTAAAATCCATGCAATATAAAGAACAGTGATAAATAAGAAGAAATGATGAAAATTTCAATATTGAAATCGATTGGAAAATACTAAAATGGTAATATTAATAAAAATTTCTTAGATATTTGTTATTCACAATTTTCTTGTATCTTACTTTGAATGATGAATATAGAAAAGTGCATCATTTATCGGGTGCCTAATGCAGATTTAATTTGAAAAATCATAGCAAATTAGTGAATAATACCTAGTATCGTATTTCTACGATATTGTGAGGTATGATTAACATAATTCATATTTTTGTGATGTATTGTGGAATACAAAATAAACCATGAGCGTTTAAACCATACATTATGTGTAGAATAGAATCTAAGGCACGACGCAGGTGCACTGAAGCAGTGCATGCTCTCGTGGGGGTCTTGATGCAGTAAATCGATAATAGAAATAATGATTCACGCGTGATATTCTGACAGTCCGAATTCAAAGCTTACAAGGAAAGGAAATTCAAATGACTCATTTGTCAAGAAATTTTTATCATTGCTCATTTAATATTTAGTCAAAATATAAAATTATCATAATTTCAGGAAATGAAAATTAAAAGTATACTTTTTGTTCTATTAATCATTCCTGGACTTCAACAAAACTTTATATCAAAAAATTAGTTTTAAAAAGAAGGATTCTTGATCTTCTAACATTTAATACACCTGATTTGCAATTAAATATTTACAAAAAATGTTCTCAGCTTTAATCTCCGTTCATTCTGAACCAATTAACAATGATGAATCTATATATCATTTTCCACAAAGAAATTCCTTTATATCAAATTCTCGTCGCTTGAATTCTCTTCCATTGTAAGTCTTCAATGAAACCATTACTACACCGCAACAACAAGATTCGACGACAATAATCACATATGAAAACAAAAGTGCCTAAAATAATAAATAACAAAACGACGATGATGCAGAAAAGAAAGATGAGTTGCAACTGATTTTTCTTGTTGCAGATGATAACAGGGCGACGAAAGTACTAAAGTGGCGAGGTGAGAGGTGCGTAAAAAATTGTGCATCACAGTGAGCGTGCTGAGCTTCTCGAGCTTTGATTCGTCAACTGTTTATTTTTTTGCAGAAATTCACCAACGAGCGATCTCCTAACCTGATTTTTCTGCAGCTCCTGACACAGCATCTCGATTTGCGCCTGGAACCTTTCTCGTTCAACTGTCGCCTGCTGAACTTCTTCTTTCGCTCGTTCCAGCTCCTTTCGCAGTCTTGCAGCTTCTGGTCCATTTTGCTGACTTTGCTGATTCTGCTGCTGAAGATTAGCCTGCATTTGCTGAATTTGCTGCTGATGAGCGTGCAGCTGACGCTCCATAGTCTGCACCCGTTTCTCAGCAGTATCAGCCCTCAGCTTCTCGGTTTCACACATCTTCCTCCATTGCTCGATCTGCTCCTTAGACGCAGGAGCGCCCGAAGCTGCGGCAGCAAGCTGTTTCTGCAACTCTTGAATATTCTTCTCTGCTTGCTCTGCACGTTGTCTCTCCTTGTTTTGATTCTGCGTCAGAGTTTGAACCTGCTGAGTGAGGCGATGAACCTCCCGAAGTTGAGCGTCCATTGCTTCCTGTGCAGCCCTGTCCGGAGTCTGCGACTGCGTCCTCTGCTGCAACTGTTGAAGCTGATGGACCTGCTGTTGCAATCTGCGTACCTCCTCCCTCTGCTTCTCGCCTTCTGCCTCGCTCGTGTTTAACTCCTGTTGGAAATTCATAAGCATATCCTGAGACTTCTCCAACTGAATAACCAACTGATCCCTCTCGACTTGCAGCTGCTTCGCTTCAGCTTCCAATTTATCTTTCGCTTTTTCAACCTTATCTGCGTGTTTCTCCCTGTTTTCGTGAATCGCAGCCAGTTTATCTCGATCTCTCTGTGCCAGCTGAAGCTCGTGTTGAAGGCGATTGATCTCCTCGTTTCCAGCGACCTGATGATGCTGCTGAGCTCGCCTGAGCTCCACCCTTAGAGCATCCCTCTCGTCCCTCAAGAGCGTCATTTCGCTCGCCAGTCTCTCCAGCTCTTTCTTCGCTACCTCAGCAGCCTCTTGGAACTTGGTGATATGCATCTGAGACTTCTCAAGCTCCTTTGCAAGTCGACCAGCTTCCAATTCAACCTGGTCTCTTGCTGTGATCGCTTTATCGAGACTTGACCGCAGCCTCTCCACTTCAATGCTGGCACTTTCTGATCTCGTCTTACCTTCAGTCTGCATAAGCCTCTCCAGGCGAACTATCTCGACTCTTAACTTCTCATTATCCGCTTCCAAGGCGTCTGCTCGTGCCTTCATCTTGTCATACCGGTCCTTTATCTTCTCAGCTTCAATACGAGCACGTTCAATTTCGCCTCGGTTCTTTTCTTCTGAAGCCTTAGCCTTCAAGGCTTCATCTCGTGCTCTTTCAAGCTGCAGCTGCGACTCGTGGAGCTTCGCTTCTAGGTCAGCGATCATCGACTGAGACCTCTTGAGCTCATTCTCTCGCACTTCTAGGCGCTCTCTCGTTCTCTCCAGATCCTGCTGGAGTTTACTACCCTCGCTTTGCCACTTCTCATGCTCATACTGGTATTTACCTCGAACGCCCTGCTCCCTTTCCAAGTCGGCCCGCAACCTTGAGGCTTCTTGTTCAGCCTTCCTTGCTCGATCGAGTTCTGCCAGGGTCTTCTCCAGTCGATCTCGGAGCCTCTCGTTCTCCAGCTTCGCTCTCTCGTACTCATCCTTCTGGCGTTCCGTGCTCTCTTGATACTTTCCGAAACGCGCTGCATACCTCTCGCTCTCATCTCTCGAACTCTCAGCTTCCGCTCGCAGTCTTTCCGCCTCAGCCTGAGCTTTCCGGACCTCAGCCTGCTGGCGATCGTGTTTCTCGTACATTTTCTCGAGCTCGAGTTGCATTCGAGCAAGCTCCTCTTGCGTCTTTTCCGTAGAAGCTTGAGCCTTGCATAGCTGTGACTGAGCCCTCTCGAGCTCGAAGCTTATCCTCTCATTATCAGCTACCAGTTTTTCTCGCTCGTTCTGTAGACGACGCATCTCTATTTGAGTCTTCTCATACCTCTCTCGAACCATTTCAAGATCAACGTTTAACCGATCCAGGTCTTCCTTGGATTTCTCTTCGTGTTCTTTCGTACGGCCGAGTTGCAAAGCAGCCCTGTCGTACATTTCCTGCACACGAGCCAATTCTTCTTGGGCTTTTCGGGCTTCTTCTCTGCTCTTCAAACCCAGCATTTGCTGTTTCTCTGCTTCCAGCTCGAGACGATCCTTGTCCGATTCCAGAACTTCAATTCGGTTCTGCAGTCGGTAGACCTCACTTTGGACCCTGTCAATTAAAAAAAATATTACTATGCATTTTTGTATTAATAATTGAATTGATACTCAATTTTTTCATGGTTCCTTACATCAGCATATACGAATTTTATTTGAAAAGTTTTTTAACATCCCTATTACTCTAGTCATGACAAACTTAAAACCTTTTTTATTATGAATAACGCTCCTTTCTGAAGTATACCTTTCTTAACTCCTATCAAACTCTGAGCTAGTTTAAAACTTTTTTTATCTCAAAGAATGCGTTTATAGAACAAATTTTTTAAAGTTTGAAGTATCTACCTGTCATACTTTTCCAATAGCTTCTCGCACTCTTTATTGCTACTTTCTCGTTCCTCGTGTGCCTTGTTTAGAGTGTACTGAGCTTTTTCCATCTTCTCCTTTAGAATTTCAATTTCTGTTAAGGCGTCGTCTCTCTCAAGCTATAAAGAAATACATAATATTTAGCAACTTGCTTTTTTGTGAAATAGTTCCTGAAAACATTATTAAATAAACTGAATTTTCCAAAACCTGAAATATTTCTAGAAATTTCATTAAACACTTCAATGACATTTCAGAATATTGGTCTCATTAGTCTCCAAACTACATACGCATAATTTTTGATGGGATGTATGAGACTTCTCCCATCTATCCTTCACTAAGTCGAGTTCTGACAAAGCATTTTCCTTATCACGCTGCAGTTTCGCAGTCTGGCTTTGTTGGAATTCCAGCCTTTCGTGCAGTTTTTCCATTTCCTCTTGGAAGTTATCCCGCTCCTTTTGTAGTCGTTGCATAATAATCTGCCGTGGAAAAGATTTCATGAATGAACCTCTGCTTGTATAATAATAATAATAATAATAATAATAATAATAAATGAAAATAAGAACCTGATAATCCTTTATTATCCTTTCAAAATGACTTTACCTGAGCTTTTTCGTATTTGTCCTGAAGACGATCAACGTCCAATTGAATTGTTTCTCGCTCCTTTTGCATTCTTGTAGACTGTCCAAGAGCTTTATCCAATTGACTCTGTAGATTTTCGAAATCATAGCTCTGTTTTTCTCTCTCCATTTGCATCTGTGCCAGAGAAGTAAAAATAATAATATAAAATGAAATCACCGCATATCTCCTTCTAATTAGAGAACTTAATAAACATTAAGAGGCTAAATTTTAGATGAAATACACTCACTCTACGAATTTCGGTTTGGGCCTTCTCCCACTTTTCTTGCAGCTTGTCTACCTCGCTCTGAGTCTTATCTAGAATGTTTTGTACTTTGTCTTGCTGGAGTTGAGCTTTGCCCAAGGTGGCTTGAGTCCGCTCAAGCTCTTCCTGAGCTTTTTCAAGCTCAGCCACAGCCTTGTCCCTTTCTGAGTGCAACCGAGCTACAGTTGCCTGTGCACGGTCGTACTCGTCACGTAGACTATCTTGTTCAGTCTGAGCGTTCTCCAGTCTGGCCTTGAGCCGGTAGACTTCGCCTTGACTCTTTTCGACCTGTTTAAAAAATTTAATATTGTTGAATTTACATAACTTAGTGGGTAAGTCATTTAATCTTTATAAGATTCCAACCACGCCCTTCAGACACACCCCTCAGTCGGTCCCATTACATACGCCCACTATGCACACCTTTTAGATACACCCACTAGCGACACCCCCAAGGAAGACTAAATAACCAAACTCACTGGACACGCCAACGGACGTTACGAAGGCTTAATAAATTCACTCAGAGGCCCCATAGACACACACAATGGTCGCTCTCATTAGGTACACCCACTTAACACGTTACCCAGAAAGACCTAAAAACCACGTCCAGTAGGGAAACTTCTATTTCATACACCTAGTAGAAAAACTTTTAGATACAAATTTTAGAAACTTCCACTAACGATATCTTTAAGCAAGATTGAAGAAGTAGACCCACTGAACATGCCCATAGACGATACGTCTCAGAAACATGTATACAATAATCATACGTATTAACTATTTTTTCAGGAATTACTCTAACGAAACGTCAGCCAGGTCTCTTATACACCCCTAGTAACCACACCCATTGGAATTATTCACTTTATTGGCCTATACAATTTGAAACGCCTCCAATGAATATCCTGTAACAATATCACTTATCAAACTACCTTACAATACCTAAAGAAAGGCCTCTCAGGAACTCAAGTATTCACGCACCTTTTTGAATCACACCCCTTATTTTGAATCACGTCCTTTAGTAACATTCATTAACGATGAATATTAGTTACCACTGTGAGGAGCAGTCTTTGATAATATTGAATACTCCTACTAACCACGCCCTTCATAATTATTTCCTATCATATAAGTTAGCCACTAACCTCAACCACGCCCTCTAGACATACCCAATAACAATGATTTGTTGCCACATCCCTTAGGGATGCCCACCATACACGCCCCTTAAAAACTCACCTCCCAGTAACCAAAGATTAATCTTTTAGCAAAATTACAAGGCGTCAAAAATGGGATAAGATGCTAGAAAGATTCCTGAGATAGTTGCTATTTCAAAATTGAAATAACACCAAACTTGGATATAAACTTATCTTCATTATAGTTTCATCAAGTTTTAAATTTCCGATATATTTAAAAGAAGGACAAACCTTTTCTTGGAGAGCAGCAGCTTCAGCTCTCGCTCTCTCACTGTCAGCCTGAGTGACTCTGAGTTCAGCATGAGCTCTTCTGAGTTCAGTGGAGGCTTTTTCAGCTCGCTCTTGAGCTCTGTCCATTTCTTGAGAAGAAGTCATCGTGTTTCTGCCAAAAGTGGTCTGTGACCTCTCGATGTCATGCCTGAGCCTCTCATTCTCCAGCTCCAGTCTCGTCAACTTCTGCTTGGCAGCCTCCCAATCTGCCCCACTGCGACCAACTTCCGATGCTGCCTTGTCCAACTCTGCTTTACTCTTACCGAGTTCAGACTGCGAACTTTCTAATTTTGCTTCCAGGCGATCCTTTTCTGCTAAAGCTCTTTCCAATCGTGCTCCAAGTTTCTCTACCTGGTTACAAAATAAAATCGACTTAGGCATGATGAATTTGAAAAAAGTAATGAGTACTTTTGAGCTTTAACGACTTTCAAACTCTTTAATATTCTGCCTTTCAACAGCTCTGAAATCTAGAAAAAATTAACCTGATTTTATACTTCTTAATTCTATTTTCAAATCATTAGTATTCTTGAATATTAAACTAAATTGTAACTATTTTTACTGAAAATTCCAAAACCTCTCTTTTCCACAAATATAACATTTTCTAAATTTAGAAACATATGTAAAAGTACAAGATTATTATCGGTTTGTCAAAATATAGGTCAGCGATGTATCATTCAAGCATCGCATTCAGTAATATATCTTACCACGAATCGGTGCACGTTATTTATAGAAAAGAAAGGTCTCGTATAGAAAAGTCAGACCCAGTGCAATTGGATTTCAGTAAATAATTGATTTACTTCGAATGGCAGTGCTGAGTTTTTAAAAACATTTCCCTGCAAATCTCTGAAATCCAATTCCACATTTTTTTATTTCAGCTTCTTCTAAGAATTGAGTGAATCAGAAAATATTTTTTCTTTATTTGAAAAATACCACTTGGTCGAAATGATTCAGAAGTCAGAAATAAGTTCTTGAGGGGCAAGTGATAGAAGTTTGTGAAATGCTGTTCACTTGAAAAGAAATGGTAAGTTAATTTTCCTCGATGTTGTGAGCTTTAAAGTCTAAGTTGCGTCCTGCTCAGAATAAATTGAATTAGTTTGAAATTATTACTCACTTCGGACTCTAGAGCGTGGATTTTCATCTTATACTCGGCAATCTCCCGTTCATGAAGTTCTCTTTCTTCTTGCTTCTCTTGTTCTGCACGATCTCTCTGTTCTCGCAACTGTGTCATTTGTTTTTCTTTGTCACCAATTGCTTCTTCAAGACTACTTAAAGCACCTTCACTGCTACAATGATGCGCTTGCATTGCTGTCAAACGAGCTCGAGCCATGTCAACTTGGTTGTCCTTTTCTTTTAGTAGGTCTTCCAAATTTTCAATCTAGAACGATTCCAAAGTTTTACTAAAAAGTCTTCAAAATTAAACTTTGAAAGCCCTTGCAGTCTCAAATATTTGGTCAGTAGTTTCAGTAATGTTAGAAAACATTTTCGTGACAAAATAATAATATCACGAGTGGAAGTCTAAATCCGATTTAATAACGTAAAAATATAATTATTGTTTGATTCCTCTGCCAGAAGATTTAGTCAGTTTATATTTAATAGAATTAGTGTAGTTAATACAGAACCACCCAAAATAATATTTTTCATTGAAAAGCCAAGAAAAAAAAGTCAGATTATACGTACCTAATTCCATTTTTTACTTCGAAATATAATCTTGTCCTGAGAGGCTGGGACTTTATCTGACAAAACAATTTCCTGCTACCTTTTTCATGATAATTTCTTTCACTCTTTATTCCGTACAGTTTCGCATCGTAAATTTAGTTTTATTTGCGTGACGCGTAAGAACATTGAGAAATAAGATAAGGGTCAATTATAAAAGATAATAAAATAAAATAGGGGATGTAAAATAAAGAAAAAATAAGAATGAGTTTTGCAGTTTATTTTTAAAAACCTACAAACTAGATTTTAAGTAGTCTTATAACAGAAATAGGCTGTAACATTATATTAATACTAATAAATAAAACATAAGAATAACTAATATTTTACAAATCATATGGTACAAAAATATGATCTTTATACAAAATGTACAACAACACAAACATAAAAATACGTATGAAAGTAAGAAAAATCATACAGAATTACGTACAATGCTGTGAAATAATACAAAATACAATACAGTGCATATAAAATGTATACAAGTGGTTCAACAGAAAAAGGGTTTATGATAAACTTATAATAAACTTAAGAAAATAAGACTAATAAGAGTAACCTAAACATAGCAGTAGGTGTTAAAATTTTCGTTGTTAATTTGATTTTTCTCATAAGATTGTATGAGCTTTTATTTATGATACACTTAGCAGGGTGATATTTCTACTAAGGAAAAGTAATTATATAAACTATACAGCATACAGAATTGAGATATAAATGGAATATTGATTTATCACACATTCTTGAAATTGACCCCGACTGTTTACTTTATCTATAGTGAAGCACGTATAGTCGACCCGTAATATTATTACATTTCTCTAAATGGATAAATACCTTTTATGACCATTTTGCATTAGGAGCTTTGTTTAGAACCGAGATTGTTT
>CAKNXH010062905.1:0-19260 GCA_932178445.1 Andricus quercusramuli | reverse complement strand
GAAGGCGAATTTTATTTGCGAGAAGAAATCAAAGATCACAGGAACTGTATTTTTGCTTACATAGGTGTATTTATGATAGGAAGAAAAATAAATTAAATCTGAAATTACTCACCTTTCGTTGAAGAACGTTGATTTTACGATCTTTAATGTCCATGTGATCCTTCAGCTCCGTCAGTTCAGTGTTGAAGCGATTTCGTTCCTGTTGTGCTTGAATTGCTAGTTGTGTTTTCTTGTCGATAAGCCGGTTCTTCTCTTCTAGCCGTAGCCTCAATTCTTCCACCTTGAGAAACAAAGTTAAAATTTGAGTAATATCTGTTCTTTGCTGTAGGATGAAGAGATCTGAAAAGCTTAATATTGTGTCCATTTTACTATAAATTATTCCCTTACAATAATGTTGTCAGCAATATTATCTACATTATTAACATTATCCTTTTTAATGATTTTAGTGCAAATTATTATACATAGAGATTTCCTGCAAAGTTCAAAGTAAATTCTTATAAAATCAGAATAATAAGCTTATATTGTTCTGTGTCAAATGAAGATTTATGACTCACATTATAGCTTCTTCCTCTTTGTTAAATTACACAAATGGCAATACACCAATTTTAGAATTCCAATGTTTGTAATGAAAATTTAGCCGCATCAAAAATTGAATATATTTCCATTTTTTTAACATTCTAACTCTTATGATAAAAATCAAGGTGAAAATACTTCCAGCAAGTCTAGTTCGGAACATTTTCAGTTTGATAATAATTCAATTTTGAATACCTGATTCTGAAATCATTCAATTTGTAGTGCTTGATTTTGAAGGAACAATTTTTGAGTTTCCTTATTTCTCATTATTAGTGCCGAAAAGGTACACATATAATAATATCAGTGTTTCAATAACTTTTCGAAAATGATGAATTTTGACAGCCTTGAATTTGGACATTCGCAATTTGGCAAGTTTCCAATTTGACAATATCAAATAGTCGGTTACTTAAATATGGAATGCTAAAATAGCACATTTTGTTAATTTATTTCAATGTTTCAATTAAAAATTTTTAAGTGCCTTAAATTTCATGTGATTCAGTTTTGAAGCCTCTAATTTTCACCTTTCAATTTTGAAGGTGTGGATGATTTTGTTATTTTTCGCTTTCAAATTACTCCATTGTGGCCGTTTGAAACTTAACTGATGACCTAGTAAGACTTTACACTGAAAATTCTACAATTTTCAAAGATTTAAAATTGCAATTGTCCCAATTTTCAATATTCTAATTGTAAATGATTCAATTCGGAATGTTTTAAATAAAAATTATTTATCTATTGCTTGGAAATTGTTTAATCATTAAGCGTTTCGTTCTCAAATTCCACTTGAATCTAAAAATTTTAGTGATAGGGAAATATTTTTGCTAAAACCTGTATTTGGGTTAAAATATTGTAAAGAATTAATTATGAAAATATAAATTTTGAAACGAATGTAGATGATTGATTACTCTCAAAAATGAAATTTGCGTAAATTTAACGTTGAATCCTAAAGTAAGAACTTTTGATTACAGCCAATCACCATTTAAAACAAAATTTGGTGTCATTTGTTTTCAACATCACAAACCAATTCTTACATAATTTTCTAAATACCTAAGAATTCAAGCTAAATACAAAAAATATGCTTAGCGGAGGTATATAAATATATTTGATATGGAAAAACGTTATAAAATAAAGAATACTTTGATTATTTTCTAAGTTTCTGTAGCATACTCACACCAGAACATTGAAACAAATATCAAAAGATAACAATTGTCATCATTAACAATACTTTAGTATTTTTATATCAAATATATTTTTTTCCAATCTTAACAAATTGTATTGCACCTTGCCTGAATTGAATTCATATACGTTGAGACTATTAATCCTAATCTATATGTAGAAAATTTTTCGGAAACCTAAGGAGCAAAAAAATGTATTCCAAAATGAAACAATTTTCAGGTTGAAAACTGATCCTTTGATTTGTGCAAATATGAAAGAAAATATCAACATAGTAAAAGAAAATGATGACTTACATCTGCCTGAAGCATATTATAATGCTCCTCCTTAGCACAAAGAGATTCTTTAAGCACGGCTATGTGTCTCTGGTAGTCCTGGTGTTGTTCCTCCAGAGTCCTCATTTTGGCAGACATCCCTAAGAGTTCCTGGTCCCGACGCTGCACTTCTGTTCTGAGCTCATCCAGCTGCGAAAAAGAGCCGCCGTCCAGGAAAAATCAATCTCTTGTTCCGGCAGCCGAGTGACAGTAAAGAGCTCGTGGTCTTCCTTCCACCTAGCCCGAGTATGTCGACAAGTAGGCAGGCATCGGTTCAGTTTGAATCATCTTCATTCTAACCATACTCATTTCCACCCCCGACCATATTTTCAAAATTTCCATATTCTCATCAATTTCCCTACTTTCATCAATTTCGTTATATATCTTAAAGATTGATTTTTTCTAAAAATCTCCTTTGAATTTAACAACGAATCAGAAACGGAACGAAACGTCTTCATACTCGGGCAGGGCTCGCAACATGCAGCGACAGACCATCGAAACGAACAGTGTTTCTGTTTTGCAGGTAGATAGATAGGGTAGTTGGTAATTAGGCAGGTAGGTGTTGGTTTGTAAAAAACGTAGGTGTCATGTTCAAGTGTCAGGATTTCAAACCAGGATCGTGTCTCTCTGTACCCTAAGTTGTTAGAACTACGCTTGTTGTTCTGGGAGCGTGTGGGTCCGATGCGAAATCTCTGAAGGTCAAGGGCCTAATTACCTTGCATTCTATAGTCATGATCTTTGAATCATGCCTTTAGCGAGATCTTGCATCGCAAAAGCTAGGTTCGTGTACAAACTAGATCTAATCTAACATCCAGAGTCAGAGAGCACGTCGATAACTTCTCTTCTTGCGAGATCAATCAATTACAATTAACTCGCAAGCAGATGTCCTCCTACGTGCTTTCAGATTGACCGACGCTACCAGATCACGGATTTTCTCGAATGTCGTTTTCACGTCGATCACTGACGTTGGAACTCGAGGAAGAATCAGTAGTCTTCAATTAAAATCTGTTTTCAATTAGAATATCTCTTCATGAAAAATCTCTCTTCAATCAGAAGCTCTCTTCAAGAAACATACGCGATCTACCGTCTATCTACATACGTACAGATAAAGTTCTCTGTAAAATTGTAATTATCAGTATATAAAGGTAGCAATAATACAGTTCATCAAGAAACTACTAAACGTCAAACTCTTGAAATTGGTGTAATTACGATTCTCCAGAGGCACTACGATACAACAGACTTCGTTACGTAACGTAGAGGAAAACGAAGGAAAGGTAGAGACTCGGAAGTGCGTCAGTGGATGAGATATCCTTACCTCCTCAGAAAGCTAAAATATCGGGCACCACATTTAATATGCTTCGCTCACAATGGGCACCTAGCTCCGAGATTCTTCCGCCGTTTCAATTTTCCCTTATATTAGGTTGAAACTATAAACTTTATATCCTAATAAAATATTTTTCTATAACATATTCCTAGCATGAATATAGCGCCGGAAGTAATCGGAGTAGGAAGCCACACTTGCTACCTTTAACTTAGCTCTAGCTTATTCTAGACTTATATACTAGATTGATCTTATAACCTAATGGAATTGAAAGTCGTTATATTTGGTTCATCTTCCACCATTTTCTTGAAGGTTGAATATCTATTGTCAACATTACCCATCAGTAGAGACTCACTTAATGTTCATTATGGTTCAAAAACTAGGGATTGTTAATCCATTGACCGGATCATCATCTGTTTGCAATCAACTTTATACAGGGAAGAAAAAGTGGAATTTCTGGTTCAAAAATTCCCATAAGTCATATGTCGCAACCGATTTGAGAAATTCTTCTTTCAAATTAATCATTAAGGAATAATAGGTTATTTTCTTGCGAAAAAGATTATATTTACCTTATCGTCATTCAGTTTTTTGAAATAAATTTTGTGATGGTTCAAATAATTCAAAACCATTTTCTTCACGAAAAATGTTACAAACAAATGACTATGTTCAATAATAATTTATTCATAATTGAAAATTGATTTTGATGCAGAAGATTGCCGTTAATCAAACTTGTTATTGTTATAAATAACTTTTATAAACAAATTAACTTATTTCGTATTTTTAAACTTATAAAATTTTTCCTTTCCATTGGAACACATATACTAATAATTATAATTTTGTTTTCAAATCTCAAAATCAACTCTGAATTTGTTCACGAAAATTGTTCATGAATAGCAATATTTTGTATGATAACATTATTCTTGAGATGAGAAAAAGTGACTCTATACAGAAGACCAATTTTTTACCTTATAATGCGAAAAAAGCAAATTTGTTTACAGCAGTAATTTTCCAACCACAATAAATAATTATTGATTCTTTTTTTCTTAAAATCAACCTGGACAGATATCCTGAAATTTAATTAGCTTTAATTTGAAGAAACTTCAAAAAAGGTTAGAGAATACGATCTCTGAAACTTATTGAAACAAAAGTTTAGCTTTTTATTCACTGTACACCGGCTCATTTCTTGTGTTTGAAAATTATAATCAAATTGCTATAAAAAAGAAATAACGATTCCCGAAATTGGAAATAGCACTCAGAGAGTCTCTACTGTCCGAAAACCGATTGACGCTTCCTCTTAAGTCTCCAAGACGAAATAAAGCATTTTGGGTTTGCTTGGGGAAAGGTAACGGGAAATACGAGAGGATAGAGTAAGAAACAGAGGGAATAAGAGTGTTTCGTGAGAAATCGAAGGCTGCAGACAAACCAAATAAACGGCTTTCATCTTGGCTGGTAAAATTACAAATGTTACCCTCAACCCACTTGAACTCTCATTTGTACTTTTCGCCTTTCGACGTCGAGAACAATTTGTAATTTTACCTCCTTACCGGGTCAGTGACTGAACGGAGGAACAGAAGTGAGAGCGAAAGAGAAGAAAAGCATCCAGTTTTGTGCGCGCATGCATCATGCCTCGTGGAGCGAAAAATTGCATCCTCAGTGTTTTGAAAGCTCAGTGCTGATAATGAAGGGTTTTTGCGTGAAGAAAAATTGACCTGAAGAACGTTTTTATCAGCTCGGGATTCAAAAAGGAGTTAGAGGAGGGGTTGCACAGACAAAACGACACAAACACGGAAGCAGGTCGCCAAACAAAGAGGATGTGCGGAAAGTTAAGTCAAGTCGGTCGGACAATAAGCGATTTGTCTATGATCGAAGTCTTGGAGGGAAAAATGGATGGGAATATAAGAAATAGGGAAGACAAGTGGTAATTGAGAGGACAGTAAAATAAGTAGGGTACGTAGATAGAGATAGAGCGCCAAGAATATGATCGCGGATGAACGACAGACCAGAAAGCGATGATCTGAGCTGCGACAGATGCGAGGTGGTGATGATTATGATTAATTTGTGATTAATTATGGTTCATTATGATTCATTCTAGTTCATTATGATTCATTATGATAAGTGAAAACAGAACAACTCTTGCTGCATCTGTTGAAATCTGATAGAATTTAACTTTTTATTCGATAAGAAGAAACAATTACCAATGGCGCCTTAGATGACTTCTAAATATAAAATAATGTATGCGAAAGTACGAAACATTGGGTTACTGGAGCGCCCGGACTGGCGCATGCTATTTTGGGCGCAGCGGCAGACAAACGTATGGCAATCACTGTGATTTACTACTAGGAACGACTACAAATTTTGTAGCCAACTTAAGCATACATGGTGCGATGATTGCGATGATCACTACTAGTGCACCAAAATAAAGGCGTGCGCCAGGCCGAGAATAGTTGTAAATTTAAAGAACAAGATGAGAGATGTTGCATTCAATAGCAGTATGTCTTCTATCAAGAAATCTAAGGCATAATTGGTTTAGAAGATACCTTACATGAAAAACATCAATGTTTCTCTGAGTTTGCTCAGAAGAGTTTGGAGATTTTAAAACGCTATCTTCGGTCTCTGTTACCCCGAGTTGTTGAGATTCCTTGAATAGGATCAGAGTAATTTTGTGTTTTTCTTTTACTTGTGATACTTGATTTATTTTAAAGCCGTACATTGCATAGATTCCAAATACCAGAGAAGGTCGCTAAGCGAAGACTGGAATCAAACAACGTTCCTTTGAGGAGTTAAATTGCGATCAGCTAGGAAAATATACCGATTAAGTTTTAATATCTTACCTACGAACATACAGACTCTAATAATTTTGAAATTTGGGTAATTTTCTTTCTGTACAGTCAACAATTTTTTTAGACATTTCAAGGGGTCAACAGTTTCTAAGGCCTAAAACTTAGGTACGTAAATGACAGTCGGCTAGCTACCGAACGACTTTCTTTTGTCTACCCTTCTGCTGCTTTTTTTCGTTCAAAATCGCTTTTCCTTTCTTTTCAACTAATTTTGTTTAGTTAAATAGGTATTCTCTCTCGCTGGGTACTGCTTTGAATTTAGTATAGAATATTTCTCCTTCGGAGGACGATTATGGAAGATACCGTTCATGTGATACTGGCTCCTCGAGCCTTAATCTGTTAACTATACCATTATCACAATATAAACCTTCGCAGATATCGTATAATTTAATTCGCCCATGTTGAACGAACCCTCAGTCTCTTTTATCTATCTAAATACATCGAGTCAAAAAATAGAGAATTCAGTTTCAAAGTTTCGGACTAAAGAAAAGGAAAGCAAACGACAGATAAAATACGCGGCTTTAGCGATGGAAGACTAGCCTCGCGCAGTGTCATATGCCTACATGTATATTATTATCGAAACGTACTTCATTTAGATTATTATATCTAAACTACTTTATCTAGATTATTTTGTCTAGGTATATTAAGAGCGTACGATTGTGACACAAATGCAGTATAATTTGTGATAATCATTGTGTAACTCCGCTCGCCGTTGCAGTCTCCATCTCCAACAACCAGCCTTTAGATTGAAAGGAGTTAAGCTTTTGGAAAGCTTTTTCTGAGCATCTTCGAGATAATATCCCGGTCTACCTTCTAGAGCCTCGTGACGCAGCCTTGGTTAGACTTCGACAGCGTCTTGGTGCCCCCTTGGGCCTGTCCTAGAGGGTGTCGTTCTTTTCGATGCGCACGTTGTTGATGAAGAAACTTACTTGACGTTTGAAGTTCATGTCGTGCTTGTTGAAGCTGTGCGCATGGAGGGCGAGTGCTCCGGCGGCGGCGGGTTCAATTTGTTTCAAATGCCGGAGATGGGCTTGTTGCTGCTGATACTGATGAGAGTGGTGAAGGTGATGTTGCTGATGCAGCTGTTGAATCGCTTGCTGATGCTGATAGTCAGTGTACCGATCGTGATAGGGGTTGGCGACTCCAGTAGTTGTTCCGCTGAGGTGAGGGGCACCTGTCGAACCGGTAAGATACGAATTTGTTAGGGACGTTGATTGGCTATATGGTACCAGAGACGTTGCGCCTGAGGATCCTCTCACGAGTGCAGTTGATTGGCCTCCGAAGAGAATACCTGCTGCTGTCGATGGGCCACTGGTACCACTTGGTACCGCGGTAGCCCTTAGCAGTTGTTCCCGCAACCTTCCTCCGCACTCCTTTATCCGCTGCAGCTCAGCCTCTAATAGCAGCACCTCTTTTTCCAAAGTCTGAATTCGGGCATCTTTTGTCTCTAGTATGGCTGTCAGAGTTGAGCTGCCAGGAACACCGCCAGGGACAGCTACACTTCCACCGAGCATGGTACCACTTCCCAGTCCTACGATGGAGCAACCACTGCCAGATCCACTTCCGGCCACTGCAGAACCAGATGAAGCGGTCGTAGCGTAAGCTAGTTCCAACTGCGTCTGGAGGCTCTTCAGCGTCTCGTTCGTCGCTTTGAGCTCCTTAATAACAAGCAATAGTAGAGTTACTCGCGGCTGGAGTAACGGGATATTGGGAGCTGATTTAGATTTCTTCATCTGCAATTGAAATTCAAAATCCGGTTATGACCCAAAGCATCTATCATTCCATAGCTACTTCAATTTACACTAGTTCAGCTTCAAATCGCTTGACCCTTCTATTTTGTGTAGACTTCTATTAGGTATTCATAAAAGATTCTGATTTCATCAATAACTATGATTGTTTGAAACTCCATGACAAGTTATAGAAGAGTCAAGTCATTTACTAAGTTCTTAACATCCAAAGTTTCTTTGTATCCAAAGTTTTCTAAAACTTGATTGTAATGTTTTAAGTGTTCAATCGGAAAATAAATTTCAGTTGGAGGCGAAGAAATCTATTTTTTATCTTGTTAGGGATTCATTGGAGGTTATGGTTGAAGAGGTTCTTCCATCATCGGCTCGAGGCTGTAAAGACCTTGAAAAAAATTATGAAGATGAAATTTTTTAAACCAGTTTAACTATCTGATGTCGATATTTCAGCTAAATATTAACATCTAAAAGTATGATGATCATACTTCTCTATAATATCCCAAATTGTAACCGGCTCGAAGAACCAAAGTTCATTTTAGATGAAGAAACAACTTTCTTCGACATTATAGAGTTATGTTATAAAATGAGGTATTAAAATGGATATGATAGAACCTCATAGTGCGGGAAAATAACAAAGCGTAAAATGGAATTTCAACTGATATGAGAATATGATGATCTTTCTAGACTTTCAGTCTCGATGTCGATTTTGGTCGGCCTCGAGGAAACGGAAGTGGTGGGTAGTAAGGGCAGTCTCGGTTGACGAAAGAAAAGCGACGTTCCGCCACAAGCTTCCTGTGACCTCTTCCGTCATTTTTTTCAGCTCTTCTTCTTTTATCGCGTTACTGGTTTTTGTTCTTTATTCTGTAATTATCAAAGACGTAGAAAAAAGTATGTCTTCTTTCATAGTAGCAGAACACCAACGTTCAATGTCCATTTTTATTGATGCGCTAAACTTGATATATTTAAACTCAAATCGACTCGAGGTAACGTGATGAGGCTCACTGATTACAGAAGATGTTCCTCTTCTTGATGCCGGGCGCCGTCGCAGTTCTTTCGCCTACCGCGACGTACGGCCGACATTGTCCATCGCGCAAGGTGCTTCCGTTATAGATATTCTCTCTTTTCTATCTTCTTCACTCTTGTACAGATTCTCAAATTTTTCAACTTTTTTTATTATTCCTCAAATAGGATGTCCAACATTCACTTTTAAATGGCGTGTCAATGCTTTTCACGCCGTGTAACAGATAGTGAGAGTATATTGTAATTTATTGAAGCGAATATTGATTAAAACGGTATAATTATTCTAATAAAATTGATATTAACTTCCTTCCTGATTTTTCAAAAACGCAAAACATCGCTATATTTTTAAAGATTCGCGCCAACGCTAAATGGACAAGATCTTGCCACGTGGAAGCAAAGATGTATTACCACGTGGTATAAACAGAGACGAGAAATTCAATGTCGAAAGCAAGTTGTGTTAAAATAGTAACAGCAGTGAAGTGTGTGATGACATAGAAAAGAGTAGAGATAGCAGTGACTGAATAACGTGAATAATAATGGTCCTAGCAATGTTATTGTTTTGATGGTTTTTGAACGATCGCACGCTTTAGATGAGTGCGAATTTACGTCTCATCGAGTATACAAAGGGGATCGTAAAGTGATACATTTGCTTTCGTGTTTCTTTTATATTTATTCGACATTTTGACGAGATGTATCACATTACGAATGCTCTTTGTATACTGCCGTCAAACTGCCTTCATTCTGGAGTTAAGTAATCACCATATAAATTGGCACAATTGTGTAGTACATTACAAAGGGAATGGAAGAGTAAAGGAGTGTCTCGTCAAATTATCAAATGCGATGCAACAAGTTCATAAAATACATTTCTTTATTAGTGCTTTCGAAAGATTTGTTTGATTATTTTTATGTAGAAATAGTTCATGCTAAAACTGTTTATTTGGCAAATATTATTTGTATTTCTGTATTTTAGGCTCTGTTGCAGGTAAAAGCTGCAATTCTTGTTCAATTGTACTATATAATAACTGATTTTATTCATTGCGAAATTCTCCAAAATTTTATTCGATTGGTTTTTTCTTTAAAATGTTTTATTCCAACTCATACATTAGTCAGTTTTTAAGTGGAGTGTAGATGGCAATCATTCATGAATGATATATAATATTTAATAATTAACCATTCTATCTACTTTCCCTAAGGTTTCTTTTACCGAAATTTATTTTACGAATTACAATTTTCCCTGATTTGAAGTTTACCAAACCCAAAATTCTGATTGGCTGGACAGGGTTGCTACAAGACCTGGAAAACCTGTGAAAGTCCTGAAATTTTTAAAAAGAACCTGCACAATCTGAAAAAGTCGTGGAATTTTGAAAAAGTGCCCGGAAGTGTGTACTGCCATTTCTTTTTGAAGTTTTAGTAACTACTTTAGTACTTTCCGGCTTATTTTAAAAATTCAGATTGATAGGAATTGATTAAATCACGTCATAACTATTTGAATTAGCGCAGTAAACGTATTACCTGCTTTGTTTTTAACTATTGAATATATCATAATTTTTTTACTTTATTGAAAAACGGTGTTTGGAATAAAATAATAGTCGATGCGACTTTGAAAATTTGCATTGATTAATAATTTTATGTACAGTACCCGTCGACATTGTCTTCTACACGCCTAGATTTTTAGCTGTTGCTAAAGTAGCTCATTCTTCATAAAATTATCATGAGATTTTTCTTCTCACAATAGCACCTACATTAATAAAATTCTTCTGTGTAAGGCAGGATGTTATTTTGATAAAAAAATATCGTGAAAAGATGTCATATTTCGACATTTACAAAAAAATGAAGCAGCTCTGGAACTTGGTGTAAACAAGTCTCAAAACTTTAAATAATGATTTCACTCGCCACATAATTTGAACAATTGAACCAATTAAAACATTAAAATTAGGCGAACTAGTTATTCGAAGAAATTAAAGTTGGACCAAATGTTAATTTGAAAAAATAAAATTTAGGATAAATGGTGTTCCGGTAAAATGAAAATGATGAGAAATGTGGAAGTTCGGAACAGTAAAAATTAGGGTGAAACGTAATTCAGTAAAATAAAAAACAGGTCAAAGGGTAATTCAGAAAAATATAAAGTAGGCCGAATTGCTATTGAGTCGAATGAATTTTGGTAAATCAAATTCAAGGATTAGGAATGTCGAATTTTTTTAATATTCGTGCACCTCCCTCGTTCAATAATAATTTTATTAGTAATGTAAGAAAGTCCGTTATCGTAGCTGAGTTGTTTTACAAACAAAAATTATTTTCAGCAATATTAAAGAGAAGCTAGAAGAACTATTATTTTGCTCTAATAAACTTGAAGCTAAAACTCTGAAATCCTCTATTTCTTATTTTTATCACATAAATCTGTCAATTAGCGATGACAGGGCGTTTCGCCCTAATTTTAGTTATAAAACTCATGAACTTTATATTTTTATATGCTCCACATTTCCGTTTCTAATTTACGTCACGGTGAATTTTATTTATAAGATTCTCGTTCTATTTAATTCACACTTTACATTTTATTATTGTTAACATACGTGTTGAGCTACCAGTGATTTCGTTTTTAGCATTTACGTCGCTGTTTCGCATTAAACGTTGTGTATCCCGTCATCCGTTTTCATTTATTCCATTTTTCTTAATTTTCTCTTTTGCATTTCGCATTTCACGCTTTATGAATCATGGTATGCAATTTTTGCACATTCTACCTTTCATGCTTCATTTTTGCAGTCATTTATCTTTTTGGACTTTACATCCCAGTGTACGGTTTAGCTCTTTATTTTTTTACGCTTTTTATTTTAGTTTCACGTTTCCTGTTTTACACCTCGCGATTTCGGTTTTATGCCTCGTATACTTTCTGTTTTTAAAGTGTGAATTTATTTAAAGTAAAAGCACTAAAAGTAGAGTGTGAAAAATAACCTGTGTCGATTAGCTGCCATAACGTATTGACAATAATAAGTTTTGGTATTTATGTTTTTGGGGGGCCTGAAAAGTTTTTTGGGGTACAAAAATGACTTTCTGAAAGTTTGAGCAAAAAATAAAAATTCTCTCAGTTCGCACAACGTGGTCAAAGATCAAAATTACGAAAAATTATTTGTCTCGTTATTTTCAAGCGAAGAATGAGTTCTGTTGTGATATGGATAAACAGTAAGAGTACTATGATGATATAAGTCTCTATGTAGTACAAGCCTCATAAAAAATTATCTTATTTTCTCGGATTAAAATTAAAGTATCAAAAAATGGTAAAAATTGCGAAAAATGACATTTTTCTCGTTATTTTCGGGTCAATAAATATTTTTTTTTTCTGATTCGGGTGAACCGTCAAAGCTGTAAATGATGATAATATGAGTTCCCGTCGTTGAGCTTCACAGAAAAAACTGAGTGTTCGGTGAGGGTTGCGGTTCAAATAATAGTTGGCATCCTTTAGAATTCAGACTTCAAAGGAACTCTTTGAGGGTTCCTTTTTGGTTTATTGATATATGATAGATGACCATAGGCGCGTGCCAGCGTTTTCCATCGCGCATGTACCGAAAAGCGTGAACCTATTTAAGATCAATAAATACTATGAATAATCATAGAGATAAATATTAACAAACGTTTCTTATTCTTTAAAACAAATTAATTGAATGATAGAAATACCTGATACCTTAAATAATTTAATATTACCATAATATTGCAAATGTATACTGTATAATTTTAAATAGTCCCGCGCTTTTTGGTACATGCGCAGTTGAAATTGACGGATTTTCAACATAACCTTAGAAACGATTAAATTTCAAGTGCACTATCTTTCTTTCAAGAATGACTTATATCTGTAATTTTGGTTCCTTTATTGCATTTTTCTCATTGCAATACTACTTAAGCCGAATTCTGAAGTAAAATTACTATCACTAGCTTGTTAAATCTTCGAAGTCAGTTAAGGCAGAAGTGATGAATGAGCTCTCTTAGAACAATTCGAATCTTTACTTTGGTTTCCTTTAGAAACCATTCATCATTTTGGGTTCAGTTTTAGCAAGAGAGGTTTTTTTTTTGCTCCAGCTCCATTTGAACCAAAAATCGGTTCTATCAGAAACCTCAGTTTTTCTGTGTTACCATAAATTATTTATGTTCGCACACTCAATTTAAGGTACAGAAAATGGAAAAATAACGAAAAATTGGATTTTCATAATGTAGTATAAACATCATAAGAGATGACTGTTGATCATTTTTGATGAGGTCTATACTGCATGGACACTTATGTAATCAAAGTACACAACGTTTACTGTTGATTTGGATTAAAAACAAAAAATGATTGGCTTGAAAATAATGAGGAAAGTGAAATTTGTCGTAATTTTCACAATTTTCGGTACTTCAACTTGATTGTGCAAATGTAAGATAATTTTTAGCAAGATCTATACTTTATAGACACTTACATTATCATAGTATACACATTTTACGGTCAAACTGGATTAGAAGAAAACGATATTGACTTAAAAATAACTAGAAAAATACCACTTTTCGTTATTTTTACCATTTTTTTGGTACTCTGACTTTTTTACGCGAACATAAGATAATTTTGGATGTGGTATACTACATATAGGTACTTACAGCATCATAGTACACAACTTTCACCGTTCACCTGAATCCGAAAAAAAGTTGTTCATTTGAAAATGACGAGAAAAATAAAATTTTTCGCGATTTGTACCATTTTTTTTGTACGTTAACTTAGGTCCACGAACATAAGGTAATGTTTGATGAGGTACATTCTACATAAGCACGTATATTATGATAGTAGACAACTTTCACTCTTCACCCAAATAAAAATAAATAAAAAAATTCATTTTTTCGTGATATTGATCTTTAAGCGCATTTCTCGAATGAATAGAATTTCTTTGTTTTGTTAGAACTTGAAAAAGTCATTTTGGTACCCAACTAGAAACTTTGCAGCCTTGCTGGAAAAGGAAAGACTGAAATTTTGCATTTTCGAGATACCCTATAATGGCTTTGTTTCCACGTAATTTTACGAAAAACTGAAAAAATCGCTACGATTATCGCAGTAAATTTACAAAATTTTGGTGAAATCCCCACAATAATCCTAGTTATTTCAGATAATTTTGTCAAATTACGATAATAACACTAGTTTACAACCATTTGGCCCACCAGATCTCACTATGATGTTCTAATGTATTTTGGCCCACTAGACACGAAAATCACACTCAACAATTTTTTTATGGAAGCGTTTTCGAGATCAATGTTCAAATTTTTTTTCCAATTTTCAGAGTTGTTCCGACGTTTTTGAGTATATCTCCAGTTCTAATTAGCCGATTTCCCTAATGAAGCATTCAATTTCAAGAAAACTGAATCCCCTACAACTTTATATTGTGGAGTTTTTAGATCGACACCGAAGTTCAGATGCTAGCGATTTCAATAAGTTGGCTAATATCTGCGATTTCTATTCTTCCCAGGACGATATGTGAATTGTCGATCTCGTTTTTTGCCAAAAAATATTTGTCCAACTTATTAAAATCGCTAGCATCTGAACTACTGGGCCAATCTAAAAACTTCATAACAGAAAGTTGTGCAGAATTCAATTGCCTTCAATTTGAGTTCCTGTTTAGGGAAATTGGTTGATAAGAACTCGAGATATTCTCAAAAACGTTGGAACAACTCTGAAAACCAAACCAAAAAATTCCGAAAATTGATATCTCAAACACGCTCCCATAAAAAAATTGGTGTGTCTGACTTTCGTGTTTAGTGGGCCAAAGTACATACAAAAATTATGATAAGATATGATGGAGAGAAAAAAATTTAATTTTGTATTTTTTAAATTAATTGAATCGATGTAAACCATTAGAACCAATATTTTTTATGAATTAATTCTATTCAAAGCCGTTCAATGTAGTTTAAGGTAATTTTGATTGTTAATAAATTACCTAATTGGTTTTCAGTAATTTAATAAAAATATATTGATTAGCGAAATAAAATAGAGGAATAGTGAATTATTTATCAGATATCCGTTATTAAACCTATTAAATTAGTACAGAATATTTGTTTCGAATTAAATTATTCCTTTTTTACATGTTATTCACAAAAACTTTTTTTATAATCTCTAAAAAGCACTATAAACTAATGAACAAATTGATTGATAAATTGGTAAATTTTATCAATCTGCATGAATAAAATATATTAAAAAACTTTTTATTGCTCCGCCATTGAGAAGTTTGATGAATCGGATGCTGAGAGAGAAAAGGTTGACAAAAATATAGTGATACACATTTAGTGGAAAGTGATAGCGGAAAAAGTAGGTGCATGAGTATAGAGCATTCCTTACACAGAGATATATGTTTAGGTACTTCTGAATGCAGGGGAGTCAAAAGTCACGCAACCTGAATGCTATTATACATATAAAAATTTTTATCATCAGATAATTTATAATAAAGAAAAAATCAGCCTTCCCCACAATTCTTAAAGGATCGCAGCTTTTTCTCAATACTCATGAAGCAGCGTACTTTAATAGAGTATAGCCTATTTTTTTAAACAAACTTTAGGTAGTCTGTTATTCCAGATAGTTTTCTTGACGGAAAGTGGGTCTCTGAAGAAAAAGGTTTCTATGATTTTAAGAATTGAAATCATGGGAGGGGATGTAGGGAAAGTGAAGGCAAATGAGGAGGGGAAGTAAGGAGTAATTAGGGGAGTGGAAGTAGAGAAAGTGAGGAGAAATTATAGGAAATAATGGGAGGGGAAGTATAAGAAGCGAAAGTAAATGAGGCGAAGGAAATAGGGGAAGCTTCGAAAAATTAGAGGATGGGGAGTTCTGAAGTAGGAAAAATAGGAGAATGAGGGAAACGTGGGGAGGAGAATTAGGGGAAGTGAGGAGTAATTGGGGAAGGGGAATTAGGGGCGATTATGGAGACGAAGTAAGAGAAATGAGTGTGAGTGAGGGGAAACTGTTAGAAATGAGTGTAAGTAGGATTGGAGAAATGCAGGCTGGGGAAGGGAAGTTGAGAAAAGGGACGGTTGGCTTGGGAAGCAATGAGAGGGGCAAGTAAGAGAGGAAAAAGTTGGGGAAGGAAGGCATAGGGTGTTGGGAGGAGAAGGAAAGTGGGGGAAGTAGGAGAGGCAAAGTATGAGAGAGGGAGGTTTGAACGACTCAATTAACGTCTCAATAGGCTAAGAAACCATTTTTTGTACGCCCGCGGCCCTACCTTGACTAATTTTTATAATGAAATCTTTCTTACTGTCGCTTCTGAAAAATTAAAAAAAAAATATTTACAATTTTGATATTAGGTAAATAATCTTCAAATATTTTTATTTGTTTGAAAAATGCTATTTTCAAAAGAATTGTTTTACCGTTCACGTTCATCGAAAAATTTACTTTCAAAGTGGAAGCAGGAGAGTTGCGGAAAACAGTTTTCCTCGAAAATATAAGGTATCATTTATAATAAATTCAATCATTTCTCAAAAATTGACAAGAAGGGATAGCAACAAAAAAATCAGTTCCAGAAAGCAGTGTTCAAATAATTTTTCGTTGTTGTAACTTTTCAAATTTCTTCATTAAAAATTACTTTTTTTATTTGAAATGACATCATCATTACTATTATTTTTATCTCTAAAATAATTTAAAAAGAAACTATTTTTCTCAACGATATAATTGTTGGCGTCTGGAAAATTAAATTCCTAGACAATACATAGCCATCCAACAATATTTGTCATTGTTATAATCAATTTCTATAAATAAATTTATTTGTCATTTCTATGCATAGAAAATTTGTGCTTTCTTCGAAATAATTTTTTTCAATCTAAAGAATAAAATTAGCACATTAGAGACTGTCATCCAACAATATTTGTCATTGTTATAATCAATTTCTATAAATAAATTAAATTATGTGGCATTTTAATGCATACAACATTTTGTCTTTTCTGCGGACTCATTCATTTTCACGTGATGAATGCAATTTGTTAGATAATAGACTGCAAGCTAAGAATATTCTTTGTTATTATAAACAATTTCTATTAACAAATTCACTTTTTTGGTTTTTCAATCCATAGAAAATTTTTCTTTTCAGTGGAATCATTTCTTTTCAACTGAAGAGTGGAAATTGTACACAAGAAACTCCCATCCAACAACATTTCCCATTCTAATAAAAAAATTTACTTATTTTACTGCCCCTGCTACTGGTCATATTGCCAAGAAAGCTTATCTATTGGAAATATTTAATTGGTTGCAGCCCTGGAAGAGGTTTCTGTTTTTTAGCTTTTGTTGCACCTTAAACTTTTTAAATTATTTTCTATTTATTAATTTCAGCTTCTTCTGATCTACTTAAAGATGTATGAAAATCGAAGATCCACTTGAATATATTATTCTGCGAGAATATTTTTTCAATTTATTGATAGTAGCGCCTTTTTTTCTTTTCTTTGATCCTGAATATGTTAAAAGAACATAAAAGAATATGTTTCAATATTGCAAAATAAGTGACTATATGATCAGTGCACTTTTCAAGAAACATTATTTATAACAGTGACTAATATTGCTGGATGACAATCTATTATGTGAAACATTTTTTTCTTCAGACGGAAAAAATGACTCCGCAGAAAGAAAAATTTTCCATGCATTCAAATTCCAAACAAATTGATTAGTTTATAAAAATGGTTTACAACAATGAAAAATGTTGTTCGATGGCAGTCTATTATGTAAAAATTGTATTCTTTAGATGAGAAGGAATAATTTCACAGAATACAAAAATTTGGTATGTATTCAAATCGCAAATAATTGAATTTGTTTACAAAATCTGTTTATAACAATGATAAATGCAGTTGGATTAAAGTCTATTGTGAACAAATGTTATTCGTCGGATAAAACAAAATTATTCTATAGAAAAGAAAATTAATTAATTTGTATATAAAAATTGTTTTAACTATTAACTATTATCATTGTTTGTTGCTGTTTTACAATGAAGCATTAATCATACACAGTTTGATTACGAAAAATATATAAGAAATGCATTCAAACTATGAAAATGCAGTAGATAACAGTTATATTCGTTAATTTGTTTACAACAAATAAAAAATGCAGAAATTTCACATGAAATAGAAATTTCTATTTAACGAAATTATATTTACTAATTGTATGTCTTTTTGAGAAAATATCAATAAATGGGGCTAAGTAGATAGCGCAAATCAACAAATCTCGTTTTTCAAGTGAAATAACAAATACCAAAATTTGGTTCAAAAAAATAGGCAGTATTCCATTGAAGTATCATCCTTCATGAGTATCAACAAATCCCCAATCCGTTGAAAGGTTCTTATTCTGGAGGTTTAGATTAATATTTTTTTTAGATAGATGAGGGTGCTGGTGTTCCCAATAGAATTTGTATGGGATTCTGAAGCTTCTGGAGTTCCCCATCCGAAATAGAACCCTTCGAAATTGTTATAAACGTGCATCTCATAAAGATCACGTGACTTTGGTCTCTCTTGGTGCATGTGATTGTGCATACAATGCGTATATTGAACCATTTGGGTTCCTCACGTGATTGAATTGAAGAATTAATGAGTCTTTCTGTAGATGTAGCTTTTATTTTGTTTTCCATGTACGTGTATATGAAATCTGTGTCTGTATTCTTGATGTGTGAACATCTTAGACTTTCCCAATCTTATTATCTCATTAATTTATAATAATATACAAATAATATTAATAATTTAATTCATAAAATGATATCTTTGATTTATGTAAGATTTTACTTTAAGATAACAATTATTGATGATGTTTACACATTAGGGTGGCCCTTATTTTTTGAAATTATATTTTTTGTCTCTAAGTTCTTCTTAATGTGTGGAACAAACGCAAAAATATAGTACTAACGCATTCAGAATACTTCAGGGCATAAGAATTGACCATAATTTTTAATATTAAAAGAATGTTAAGACCCTATTTTCGGGCCCCAAAGAATCGCCCATCAAAGTGCTAATTGGGAGTTCCACGCAATATTCAGATTAATGATCACATTAAACAAATATTTTTTGCAAAACTAGTTATAACAAGGTAACTTTTTGATTACCTCTCACTTTTAGCTAATTTTTAATCATTTAAACAATACTCATAACCTTAAACACATAGCTCATTAAAAAAATATGAAAAAACGTATTTGCCTAGCAATGTCTCAAAGAATTTGGTTATTATTAGGTATATTTCTGTGTCTTATTGTTCCCCTTAGTTTTTTAAGAAGTTTTATTGTTTGAATAATTTTTGTCTTCAAAAATGTGTTACTTATGCTTTT
>CAKNXH010062904.1:91045-127925 GCA_932178445.1 Andricus quercusramuli | reverse complement strand
CCATAAAGGGCTACTTAAGTTCCTGAAAACAGGCACGTAATACGCCGGAATCATGCCTGCGGCGTATAAACAAATAATATGGAATGACCAATCTTAATAACTACATATTACCACTCATATAATTTAAAGTTACCAAAAAAGAAAAACGATTACTTTCTGCCAATGAACGCCTCAACTATGCATTTATTCACATAATTTGTTTATAAAACAAACAAATTATGCCATACAACAAATTTTCATGATCAAAGATGATCGAGTTGATAAAATGAAGCAATTTCAAGTTACAAAGATACTTTGAAACAAAATTTGCAATATGTTTACATTTTGTTAATATCACTTGTTTATAACAATTAGATTCGATGAATCGAATTGAATATTCAATGAATTGATTAATCATCCTTGACTCTGGTTTTTTCTTTCGATAAAGACCAAAGTAAATCACCCACCGACAATGAATACTGCTACAATATCTAAATTTGCCCAAAACACGGATCGATGAAATTTTAATTAGGTGATCAGATTTGAAGATGATATAATTTGAAACAAAAAATGAAAAAAGGATTCGGAAGATTGGTAAATATTCTCAATGTTGAAGGTAATCTTGAATAAAATGCAACATTGCCAAAACTCCCAACAGAAATTGAACGGGTGAACCGATTTTTTTCTATCTTTTTTTAATCGTCTCGTAATTATGTAATGAACCTAATGCAGCATATAAAAATCCAATTTATGCATATTTTAATAATTATCAATTTCGTTCAAGCGGGTCGAATCGTCTCAGGATGCAACAATCGAAAGGGCGGAAGATTTACGAGCGACCCCCTGGGTTCACCATCCTCGAAGACCGTCACGGTGAATCAGGATAAATTCCAAGGGAAATACGGAGCGCCTGTTTTCGGTTCAACGTGGGTACTTTCTCGGTGGCGGATTGCTCGTTTACAGGCGCAGAAATGAACCACATTTTCGATTAATTAAAAAAACAAGACAATTTTTCGGAAAAAAAGAGCCAAATAGGTTAGGCACTATGCCCTTGAGATTATGTGGTTCAAATATTACATCGAACAATTCATCCGTTTAGCGGGATTCATGTCAAAACGAATACATGGGCTAAAAACCAAGCCAGACGAAGCGCGTTAAAAACTGGAGAATCCATTTCTAGTGTGAGGCTATAAACTCCGCGCACCTGGCGGCATATGTTCTGAACTACTCGGTACAAAATGAAGAATTTTACCAAAATATTTTCTTGAACGAATGGTGTATGAAGTTATTCCAAAAATATATTTCATCAATTGAAGGAAATGTATATTGGGCATAAAGCGCTTCACACTATTGATTCAAAGGAACATATCTTCCAAGTGAATAAATTATTACTTAAGAGAACAAATTACTTCATTTGAGTAATGACATGTTCTATTAGAACAACAGTATCAAACCCTAATATCAAAGAAATATCGCTTTCACTTAATTAATATTGCTTTCATTTATCTCAGTATGTCTTTGATTCAAAGAAACCAAAATATTTGTTTCACGCATCGATGTATTACTTATTTCAAATAGGATGTTTTTTCATTCAAAGGCACAAAATCATTGAAATAAAGAAATATTCCTTTGGGTGCGAAAGCAAGATTCAAGTAAATTAGGTTCTTAGTTTTAGAGATATCAATTCCTTGAGTTAATTTTCTCATATTCTGAGACCAAGAAATATTTCTTTATTTCAAAGTAATGGCGCCTAGAGAAATGATTTTTTTGAATCAATGCATGAGTTTCTTGCTTCCAAACAATATTCAGTACAATTAAGTAAACGGGTTTTTGGCTCAAATGAATGGAATCAAAGAAATGCATTTCTTTGGATCCAAAATTTTTTGTTTTCAGTGCAAGTATAAGGGTATTGAGCAGGGGCTACGAAACCCTGAAAACTCTAAAACTCCTAAAAAGACCACTGAGAAAATGTAGGCTGCAAATATTTTGTAACATCACTGTATGTAAGAAACTTTAGATTAGTGTTTCCCTCTATTAAGGCTTCCTAATTAAAAATTCATCAATTCTTAATTTTTATTGCAGAATCAGGTTCGCAGGTCAAGTCTTCTAATAATGTCATACAAACTTCTTACGAAAGTTCCGATTGCGGACCTCATCCTCCTGCCACACTTCGATCTCATGGCTGATATCCTCGTTGCAGAATTCGAGTTTCTTCTGCTTCTCCTAGTCAGTAGTTTGATCAAAATATATTTTTCATAAAATTGAATTCGATATTATTATTTGTTATCGATAACTTTACATGTAAAAAATGAACAAAAAATTGAAAAAAGTCACATTTGATCCTGATAGGACTGCAAAACTTTTCCACCCACTCCAAAGACCGATTTTGAAAAATATTTTTTTTACTTCCTAAAAAAATAGTCGCTGAAGGCGGCATACGCATAAAACAACATTTTTGTATAGACTGTTTAAATCGAGGTTTAAATAGGGTAAGAGCACTAGTGGTTGGCACTGCGCCAGTTATTGGCACCCTCTCTCATTTTTGTTAAATTTCAAGAAAATGCAAACATTTATCGTATTTTGCTGGTATTATTTTTATTCTACCATTATTTCTGCGTGTACCGACATATATAATTCATACAAAATAATGTCAAATTTAGTTATAAAATAATGAATCCACTTCAGTCCTTATTATCCGGTTTTCTAAAGAAAATGTTTAGCTGTCAACATTTTTTAATTTTGGTTAAACAACGTTGTGAACAAGTGAATCTGTTCCACTTTTTGTGAATATTTAAAAGAAATACTTGCAATATAATCAAAATAAGGAATGAACTTCGGCAATAATTTATTTATTAATTTTGAGGGGGGGGGGGTGCCAATAGAAATTAATATAAAAAGTATGGTCTCTAGTCGTTGGCACCCCAGTGCATAATAAATGAAGCTGTCATTCATATACCGCTAATCGTACCCTGGCGGACCGGCCGAACGCAAACATTACGCTACAGCGTAACGGTAAAGTAATGCTAAAGTAATGGTAAAGTAATATGGCATTATAATTAATAAAGGAAACAAAATTAATATGTATACTGTTGCAATTATAATAAAACATTGAAATTTACGTTCAACGGTCATGCCGCAATTGCAACAAGTTGCTTTTGCAGCATTAAAAAATAAAAAAACATAGTGACCGTCATTGCAGTTGGGCCCCTGCATATTGGCAACCCGCTAACGTGGCTTTAAGTGGGTTGCCAGTCTGCAGGGACCCGACTTGAATGACAGCCACTTTGTTTTTTTATTTTTTAACGCTGAGAAAGCAACTTGTTGCAATTACGGCATGACCATTTAATGTAAATTTTAACGTTTTATTATAATTGCAACAATTTACATATTAATTTTGTTTCCTTTATTAATTATAATGCCATATTACTTTAGCATTACTTTACCATTACTTTACCGTTTCGCTGTAGCGTAATGTTTGCGTTCGGCCGGTCCGCCAGGGTAACCTCCAAAGTTCTTTTCAGATAATTTATTATTCTTTTTAGGCCTCGAGTTATAGGTAAATATTGGTTTCATTTAAATTATAAATGGAATTTCATTATCTTTATACATATTGTGTTTAATAATATTGTCTTACAATGTTTTAAATGTTACGCAGGAATTCATGTTATTATAAATAGCCAAAGTTTTTATCTAATCGGTGGGCGATTTATTTTGACTATATTTATTTATCCATGTTTGAATTTGTTTATTCATTTTTCTAGTTTAAAGTAGAAAATGAGTAACATTTATGGTTTTTATTTTATTTATTGCCATACTATTGCCCGTCAGAGAGTATCTCTGAGGAAAGAAAAACATAACCCAGATAACATTCTGTTAGCACACTGATGGCGTATGTGCACGCAGATCTGCGGATCGACGCGCAGATTCTGCTCTCACCTGATGAGACATATGCGTCATCAATTGCCTGGCATATGTCTAGTATTATCTGCTACGCATATCGCTAGCAGATCTGTTACGCATATCGCTTCCAGATCCGACGCATATCTGCGACAAATATGAAATATTAAAATAGATGCAACTTATATAAATGTAAAATAAAAAGCCAGTAATATATTTCATAAACATTTTATTTGAATATATAAAAAATATTTTTATATACAATTTGCGAGAATTGTCAATGAACAAAAATGCGAAATTTCAATTCGCACTTAAAATGCACTTAAAATGAGAACAAAAAGGAATATCATGAATATCATGTTAGCTCGCCGGTACATGTGCACGCATGAGTGCAAATATACCGACGAACCATACGTCTTGAATTACGATTTCAGGGGAAAAAACCGCAATTCCAAGATTTTTTGGAAATAGTGAAATCTTTCGATGTAATGGAAGTTGGAAAAAAGATTACGGCACAAAACATAACCCGATTTTATAATTATTAAGAAATTGGACGATTTCACGCGTTTGTATATTGTGTCGGATTTTCACGCCATGCGACCTGTATGTAACAAAGGAAAATAGTTACCTTGACTTTTAATCCATGTTATCTAACCATGCAGCACAAAATGATGCAAATAAGTGCGAAAACAACGCGACTCACTCGCGAGCTCAATGAGATTCGCAAACTGGACATTTGCCGGCATGCGCGCGTATTCCTCGAGAAATGGTTCCCGCGAATTTAAAAAAACTATTATTATTAAAGAAATCTTCATTTGAGTAGACTAATGATTTTTTTGTAATATTGATGCTGATTTGACGAACTTCATTAATATATTTTTATAATATTCAATACATTCAGGATGGCCTGGAAACATGGAGGAGATAAATAATTTTTTTAACAAGGTTGTGTATAAATACCGGTACCGACAAAGAAAATGCGAGATATCACTTAAAAATAACAAAAATTTGGTTATGTTTTAAAAATTAATTTTGCCAGAAAAAAATAAAGATAGAAATCGTAATTTTGGAAATTTTTCGAAATAAAGTAAATTTTTGGATACTGTATATTTTTGTACATTTCCGGAAAATAAACGAAACTTAAAAGTTTTCAAAAGTTTCAAAAAATTCCCAAAATTTTTTAATATTTCCAAAAATCCACAAAATTAAAAAAAAATTCTATATTGTTTTGAAAATGGTTTATATAACTTTCTAATAACATTTCATTTTATAAGTTATAACTATAGGAAAATTAAATGTTATGAGAAAGAATTCTGCCCTCATAGTGACTGTAGTCTCTGCGTCACATTCTCACGGTATTGTGTGATGCAGAGTGTGTTGGCCAAATGCGACTCATAGCGCTCGCAGATGTGTGCTCGACAGTCCATGCTGGCGAGATGAGTGCGTTATTGCACGCATAACCTGAAAATCACAATCTGCGGGTGATCTGCGTCGCACAATTGTTATCTGGGAAGCCGAAGAATACATATGTGACATGGCTAGGCTTTATAGCTGCTGTCAAAGATGTTGGCTTGTCCAAAAACAAAATTGATAAAATACTAAATTTAGAATTATTAATAGAAAATTTATTTCATATTTTCAGGTGCACAATTTGTTTTTATCAATGTTTTAATGCAATTACAGAAGTTTAAAGAGGTTATGTGAGTGTAGTGCCAATCACTGGTGACGAGGGGTGCCAATAATTGGGGTTAGCAGTGCCAAGCACTAAAATTTTGGGACTACATGCTTATTTTTAATAATTTTTCAAGTTTTTTTCATCTTTGAATGAAAATTCAACATTCCAGTGTGTTCTGCATAAAATTTGGAGTGCCGGTATGATTATCACTATTTCATAATTCAATATTTTATGTGTTTATTTATTTCCTAAAGTCTAAATTTCCTCTTAAGGTGCCAATAACTGGTGCTCTTACCCTATATTATCTAAAATATCTAATTCTTATGATTTTATTTACGTAAACAAACTCACCTAGAAATTGTAATAAATTGATAATAAAACCAAAAATAAAACAAATCTCTTAAATTTTTATCCAAATGTTAATATTATTCTAGAAATTCTATCTGAACTTCTATCTGTTATCTGAACATTTATCTGAATATTACAACTGTCAGACATACACCCGACCGAAAGTCGGGACTACGAAACCCTAAGAAATTAGTTCCCGGTAAAAACTAGTAAATAGCTTAAAAAAACAAATCTCGCCTTTTTAATCTATCGTAAAACATTAATTTTATTCTGAAAAAATATTTGAAATATAATTTCCACATAAAAAAGTTTATCTCACATTTTTTTCAATTTTCAAAATATTCTACTCAAGTTTCGTGAAAAAGCATTTGTTTTATAAAAAATTAATTCACATTTTTCTATATTCTCAATTTAAAAACCCATCTATTTAATAATATTGTTTAACACATATATAGTAATGAAAATTTCGAAAAGGAAAAAATGCCAATGAAACGAGCTTGGCCGGATTAGTTCTGTCAGACATAAACTGGACAACAAGACGGAAAATTTCGGATGAATTCCGGAAACCGCATTTTGTCCGCATTTGAACCGAAGAAATTTTACGTATTATAATCAAGTATTTATTATTATTTATTTATTACTATTCCATATTTTTCAGAATTTGTGAGTTGCAAGCATGTTGCAACGTCACAGTACATAAGATAGTCACCTGCTTGATGATAAATTACATGCCTCTATTTAGTATTTCTAATTAATATATATTTTGAACAGTGAAATTCGTCAATTTATATTTACTTTTTACATCGTAGCCGTTCTAATTATCGTAGCAGAGATCGAGTTCATCCTGCCAGAGTTTCTCCATGCACTTGGCGAACCTCCTAGTCAGTAACTTGATCAGAAATTATGCATTTTTTAAATATGATTTTACATTATTGCTCGTTATCGGAAACTTTACACATACAAAATTCGCGATCATTTTTGCACCAATAGAGAAAAATACATCATTTTTATAGAATTAAAAACTTTTTACCCTTTTGTGTTGTCCAAAAGTAATATCTAATCAATTTTAAAAAAAGCACAGGTTATCTGGATATGACACCAGAACATTTTTATACACCCAAATCATAGGTTTAAAAAATGTTTCACTCCTCCCTAGCGAGAATAGTCAGAAAAATTATGCAGTTGGTCATAAGTATGCCATAAGGGCCAGCAGAGCAACAATAGAAAATAAGATTATTGGCTTAAAAAATTCTAATAGGTACATATTCTGACGAAGGATTTTCTATAATCACACTTTTTAATTTTTTTGATTGTAAGAGCTAACTGTAAATTTTCATTTAAAATTAAAAGTGGGATTTTTCATCACCTTGCATTTTTTTTTATTCCTGCCGAAACCTGATGAGACTTTGTAATTAAACTTTATTTGCCTCCATTCAGCAAATCAATAGCTAAAATTATTAGCAAAAGAATGCGGAACACTCCTATGAAAAAGTCCTTTGTATAGGCTATTTAAATATATGATCTAAAATAGTGCTTATTTGAAGCATTTATTTGGGCAAAAGTTCGGTAGTGATAAATTAAAATCGGTATTGTTGAATAAAATTTTTGGTGGTATTGAAGTAAAAATACATAATAAATTAAGTCAGTAAAAAGGTATCCGCCTCCTGCCCAGAATTTCAAGGTGTACTATAGTTTTTTTATTTTCTCCCAAAATGCCGCCGGATGTATTTCTGTAAAAAAAATTAATCAACAAAAAAATTTGTTCAGAAACATTCCTACATTCACATCAGAAAAAATTGGGTTGATAAATTGTTGGTTTTTTATTTTATTCTATATTTTTTAGAATTCGAGAATTGCAAACATTGTGCAACGTCACATTATGTAATATAGCCATCTACTTTAGAATATATTGCATGCCTTGATTTAATGTTTCTAATTAATATATATTTATTGGCGTCCGTATGAAAAGGGCTCTTATGGTCGGCATGGAGTTACGTACGATCGTGGTCGTAGCTTCCGGAGGCTACATCTGTTCCAATTTTCTACAAAAACCCAAAACTTTTTTTGGGTTCAAAAGGAGTGCCTGCTGGGATCCGGCTTCCAGTGAAACATTCCTTAAGGACTCTTAGTTTTGGATTGAGTTCGAAAACAGGTATTTGGAGGTGTTTTCATAATCATGGTGATACATGTTCTGGGGTCTTGTTCGTCGACTGTGACACGATTCAATGTGATCCTTTCGCTACCCCACGCCAGTCCGTCATTAAATAACTAACATGTACCCAGAATGATCCTGTTGTAAAGAGGCTCGAGACTCAGCATTCTGCGACCACTGTGACGGCGTGAATGTAGACGGGTAGAACGGACGACTCAAGGTGCAAGCTTTGGTTTACTCAGACGGCAAACACGAAAATTGCATCCTTTATAAATTCTGAGTGTATTCCTCGTCAATCCTTAAAAGCTTCTTTTAGCTGCTCTGCATTTTTAGCACATCTGTGGCTACGCAGGTCCGATTGTTCGAACAATTCTATCATTCAGGGTGGCTGTGAAGATTTTATACAGTGTGTTCAGACAAGTTACCAACCACTCCAGAGAGGGCTCTTCCGACTTTTGATATCAGGTGAAATAGCGGGCTAGATACTGGTGTGTTGAAGGAAACTCCTTCCACCAAAAGCTCTTAATACCATCTGGTCCTGCATTGGAATTGTCATAGGAATCACAGGGTGATTCTTTTATCTTGAGACATCAAAATATATTAAGAAATACGCATCTAACGAAAAAAGTGTCCCTCATTAAAACTTTTCATTTGCGAGGGGAAAAGCGACCCTGCAAAAATTTACCCCACAAGCAAGCTTCTCATTTTGGCTCCAAGTTTTTTTTATTGTTTTGTTGTTTAACGTAAACAACAAAACAAACCCAAACAAACCAACCCGTACAGATCAACCCAAAAAAACCGACTCTTTGTCTTCTTTATCTTTCGTTTGGAAGCGCATTCCTTGAACAGTCAACAATGTCATTTTTCGCCAATGCATCTGAATCTGCAATAAGAAATATATAATTCCGTTTGAAAATTTAAAGTTACCGCTCATTCCGCCCCCAGAGGGTGGGATGTGAGGTAAATTTTTTTCGGGGGCGCTTTGCCTTCTCGAAAATAAAAAGCTTTTATCAGGGACATTTTTTCGTTAGATATGTATTTCTTGAGATATTTCGATGTCTCAAGATAAATGAATCACCCCACTGGGAGCAACTGCCATCTATCAAAATGATACCGAATCTCAGTAGATCCGCGGTAAATCACACCTATGGCCACGTCTCACGATCGCGAGATGGGTATATATATAATTAAAATTTTGTCATAAGGACAACCACGGGATTTCGCCGGGAGCATGTGCTAATCTGAAAAACTGCACCCGCTCCTAGCGAAATCACGGTGAATTTTCAGCTGTAATCACTCCTCACGACCGTGAGATAGGTGGCCACAGTCTGCGACGGATACAATATGATCCGGCAAAAGTTTAGGGACCCTGAGGATACGGAGCGACCCAAGGACCACCACCTTATGCATCTTCCCCACAAGCCAGTGTTGCCAGATCGTGGGAAATTTCCCATATTGTGGGAAATTTTATGATTTTTTTTTAAAAAGGGAAAAAAGGGTTAGCAACGTATGATGATTCACGTAATATTCTTGGTTTTCTATGCTTATATTACCGCTTGGCCCAGGCTTCGTCAGTTACGCGTAAGGCGCGTAAGGGTCATACCTTTGTTTGCGGGCTTCCTGCATGCGATATATCGAATCTATGCAGATCTTGATTGGTTCTTTCTTATGGAGAATCATTGTCACTAAGGGAAGTGACAAATGAAGTTCGGCATAGGATCGATATATCGCATACAGGCTAGCTGCAGACAGAGGTATGGCCGATTGATCATACCTTAACTCTGCCCATTCGACGTATAATACTTTTTCTACCGTAATATAGGTAGAAAACCGTAGAAAACCCAGTAAGTTACATTTCTAAAATGGAGGAGCTGTTGACATTGAGGTATAACATCACTGTTTCAACAAATTTGTTCCTTTGACTGCATTTTTTGCCAATGAAACTAAATAGATGTAAGTCGTATGCCCTTGACAATGTAAAAATAATTGATATGATATCATAGTTAAAAATGTTTTGTTATGATTTTTAAACTTTGTAAATAGTTAAATACTGATCGAGTGGTATCACTGTGCGGGAATATTTAAGTACCAACCATCGAAGTTAAACGGAAAAAAGCTTGCATGGGGTCTGGCAACACTGCCACAAGCGTTTTAGCATTTTGTTGAAACGCAGGGATGCTTTTCAGGCTATTAACCAGTGAAAGCTTGGCACCTCCAAGAGTGCCGATGATCAGGACGATTAACTTAACAGAATATTCCGGGTATAACCGCCATAAGTCTCCCTCACAAGGTCTTTATACCTCTTTTTCTTTTCATTCTCCTTGGCTATGATGTTTTTGTCAGCTGGTGCCGAAAATTCGATAACCAACATGGTTTGGTTCTCGAAGTCAAGGAGAACTATGTCAGTGACAGAGATGGTAATAAAGCACTCTTAGTGCCGCATTTTGCCTTTGGATGTAGGTCGTTCCCGCTTGAGTTGGACAGCTTGGTGTTCTAGTTTCTCGGGGTCTGCATGACACGCTGTGTAGCTATTATCGGTCATGTCTTGTCTTAAAATGTGGCGACAGTGTGCTAGAGTGGAAATGACACCGTCTTGACACGCCAAAATGAATCCCTTCGTGCCTGTCTTCAATGCGGGTAATTTAAGGAAAGCAAACGTTAGCTCATACGACATCGACTGAACTTTCACATTTCTGTGGCCGAGTGTTTCAGCAGCCTCCTCCGCTGCATTTTACAGAAACGACTCTTTACCCACTTCTTCATGCTTCCTGAACATTTTAAGAAGAGGGTCTCATCCATTAGCGACTACCGTGGTAGAAATGATGACGCTGATTTAACTATACGATCCTAGGCTGAAAAATTACGAGTATATGTATAATATAATACATGTAAATTAATCACAAAGAGTATGAAATGGACTTACTGAAATATGGTGAATACAACTTATTTATATTTGTGGTTCAAGGCTGTAATATATGTGTTGCTATTATATGAAATGTGTAATTCTATAGACATTTATCTGAGTCAACTATCTTTAAAATGTTTACGTGTAGCAATAACTTTTGTATGAATGATTCACCAGACTCGGTTTGTTCTGCTCACAACAGGCGCCTCTCTCTCGTGCCTGCGCGTCTGCCTTCATAAGCAACAAGAATCGGATGGCCAAAGCAGACATCCTGTGTGTATTCAGTACTCCGCAACCAGCTTGACGCTAACGTGTCGCATAGCGTTTCTGTCAATGAGCTCAGGGTCTTTGAGGATGCCATTAAGTTCTCCTCGATCATCCATGTGAAATACATGAGGTGTGGGCTCATGGTGTCGCCCTGAAAGACACCTCTCTGAAAGATGACGGTGTTAGTTGTCACACAATGTTTTCCAGATGAGATAGTAAATCTGGTTTTCCAAAGCAGCATAAATATCTCTATATACCTCACGATGTGTGGATGAACCTTCAAACTTTCCAGCAGATATATGATAAGTCTATGGGAGGTTAAATCGAAAGCTTTCCGGTAATCAATCCAAGCCATCGATAGGAAGCGCTGGTAGGACGTTGCGTCTTTGCAGACACATCTATCGATGAGCAGGTTCTGCCGACATCCCGCTACGTCTTTCTTTGACCCAAGTTGTTCATACATTTCTCACCACACATGTCCGATTGTCAGAACAATCCTATCATTCAGGATAGATGTGTAGATCTTATATAGTGTATTCAGGTTGAAGGAAACTTCTTCCACCAGAAGATCTTGATAAAATCTGGTCCCGGAGCGGAAGACTTCTGCATGCCTCCTAATACTTTCTTCACCTCTTCAGTAGTGATAGGTGGGCACTCTTCCTCAGGTGTTATAAGGGCATTGCACAGCTCCTTGAAACTATTTATGTTCTTTGATCCTTCTTTAAGTCGAGATGGGTCAGAGAAAAACTGTTGATGTTCTCTTACTCACCTCTTCCTCTGCTCTAGACTTCTCCTAGCGTCAGATAGTAGTCGTTTTCTGTCAACAATGTGCTGTCTGATGATCAACAGCCTTGACTTGTTAATTGTGTAATAACGAATCCACAGTTCGCGCGCGAAATCTCGAACCTTGGCGGTGAAATTCCTGCCAGACGTTATGTAGTCAATCACACACTGAATGCGGGACGTGTTCTATCTTGCCCAGCCTATCTCTGTGGTGAATTGATGCATTCGTCTTTTGGTCTTATGATCAGTCCTTGGTTTTGTTTTATGATTTCATCCGCCAAAGTTCTCGCTGCATTATACACACCACAATTGATAGTCCAGAGGTCGGATTCGTCAGGAAAATCTCCACGAAACTTGTCATCCAGTTCAACCAGATCTTTGGGCTTTCAAGAAACCTGGATGTTGATGTTTCTCCGGGTCCTGAAGCATCGCTCTCCCTCTATTGGATGCCTGCCCGCGGTTGGTCTCATTCTCACCTCTTTTTCTCTGTTGCCGGCTTAATCTGGCTACGGTAGAGTAGGCGCTTCGCTTACATAGTCCTTCTTCCGAAGTTTGTTGGCATGGTTTCGCAGACGTTGACGCGAAAAGTGCAAGAGCTCTGGGTGTTTCTCGTTCCACCGAGCATGCAGTCGTGACATGTAACCTTCTCGTTCAGGAGCTATACTGCTATCGTAGCACTCTAGCAGGTCGTCTATTCGACTAGTCAGCTTTGTTGTTCGACCCATTGTCGAGAGGCCTGCGCGTTCTTCATCTAGGTGCCATTCAGCTTTCGGCACGGTTGTTACGCCTCCGCTTGGGGGGAGGGGGTAATTCCGCGACTACTTATTAATTATTGTAACCGTATTCAGCAGAAACCCTTGGTACAGCAATCCTCTATACGCAACCCGAGGACCAACTGCCATCTTAAAATGATACCAGCTCCCAGTAGAATCGCGGTAAATCACACATATGGCCATGGCTCACGACCATGAGATGGTTGGTCACAGGGCACGATGGTATCCCAACGACAGATCGGCGAAACCCTCGTGTGTCTTGAGGACACGGAGCGACCCAAGGATGACAGCTTTCTGCATCCATCTCGCAAGTGCTGTGGCATATTTTTGGCACGCGGATATGGCTAGAAGATTAGGGACCAGTAGTAGTTTCGCATCTCCAAGAGCACCGATCACAAGGACAATTACTTTGACCGAATATTTTGGGTACAGGTTTTTCGCCTCCCTTTTAAGGTCTTGATGCTTCTCCTCCTTTTCCTCCTCCTTGGCAACGGAGACTGCTTGCTGAAAATCGTAGTTCTAGAGAATTTGGCAAGTTATGTTTTGGACAAGAGACTCTAGCTCCCTCGGAGCGTTCGGCAGGGCGGGTTCGCGGCCAACACCGTACGAGAGACAAAGATGGTAATGAAGCACTCTTAGGGCCGCATCATGTCTTTAGAGATATATCGTTCTCGCCTGAGCCAGCTGAAAATTCCTGTACAGGAACCTCGAAGGATCCTCTACATGTACCTGTACACGAACCTGCACACGAACCTGTACAGGTAATCTTGACGGTTCCTATGCAGGAATTTGGCGAAGGAAACTGTTCATGATCCTGCAAAGGAACCTGGACCGACGAAAGAACCTTTGAATGATCTTGTACAGGTGCCTGTACAGGAACATGAATAGGATCCTTCAATGAAAGCCGTCAAAGGAACCTTTGTAAGGATCCTGTACAGAAACACGTATAGGGTCCTTTACAGAAAGCCATTGCGAAAACTGATGACGCTTACAGCTATAAACTTGCCTTCCTTTTATTCCCTTAAAGAACCAACTCATTTTGACTCATTAGTTCATTTGGCGGATTAGTTCCTATGCAGATTCATGTACAGGATCCTGAACATGTTCCTGTACATGAACTCACACCTCAATTGACTATATAAAGGAACCTGTACAGAAACATTCAAAGGTTAGCTTGTGTACAGGTTCCTTTGCAGGATCATGTACAGTTTCCTTTGCCAAATTCCTGCACAGGAACCGTCACGATTACCTGTACAGGTTCGTGTGCAGTTTCGTGTACAGGAACATGTGCAAGATCCTCCGAGGTTCCTGTACAGGAATTTTCAGCTGGGGAGTGGGACTTCAGGCTCATGGTATCGCCCTGAAAGACGTCCCTCTGGAAGGTGACGTTCGTTTTCACACGATAATTATCAGATGAGGTGTAAAGCTAGTTTTCCAAAGGGGCATCAATCTCTCTATGGATCTCACTATGTGTCGATGAACCTTCATGCCTTCCAACAGACAGATGATGATTCTATGAGAGGTTGGATCGAAAGCTGTCTGGTAGTCAATTCAGGCCATTGACAGAAAGCGCTGATAGGCTGCTGCGACTTTGAAGACGCACCTGTCAATTATCAGGTTCTCTTGGAAGCCTACTGCACCTTTTCTTGAGCCACGTTGTTCGTACATCTCTCTTCACATAGGCTCAATTCTTCAAGCAATCCTGTTGCTTAGGACAGCTGTAAAGATCTTATACAGTGTGTTCAAACATGTTATTGACCTCCAATACACTGAGTTGGAAAAGTTACCTTTCGTCGGCAGGAGTATAGTGCGTCCTAACACCAGCCACTGCGAAATAGGCGTTTTCGACTTAAAATAAGACGTGAATATGCGAAACAAACATTGATATGTAGAAGTAAACTTCTTCCACCAGAAGTTCTTGATACCATCTGGCCCTGCAGCGGAAAAGTTCTTCATGCTCCTGAGTGCTTTTTTCACCTCCTCGGCAGTGATTGATGGGAATTCCTTCTCAAACGTTATAAGGTTGTCGCAAAACTCCCTAAAGCGGATGATATATTATTAGTATCTTCTTTCAACTCCAGTGTTTTCGGAATCTTGTATACATCTCTCCGAGGAATCTCTACCTCGTTGGGTTTGCGTGGATTTTTCACGGAAACAGGGAGTTCGCTGAAGAGGCACGATAAGTCAGCGAGAAACTGTTCATTTTTCCTGATGCATCTCTCCCTCTTCGGTATTCTCCTCTTTGCGTCAGATAAGACCCGTATTTTGTCAACAATATGCTGCTTGATTGTCAGCAGCTCAGACTTTTTCAGTGTGCGAATGTAGATCCTTAGTTCTTGGGCGAACTTTCGAAGTCTTTCTGTGAATAGTGTACCAGACGTTATGAAGTCAATCACACATTGAACACGGGACGCATTCTCTCTTGTCCATCCAATCTTCTTGTTCGGTTGATGCAAGCGTCTTTGGTCGTTTGATCCATCGTCGGTTTTAGCCTTCAATTTGAATCAGCCAAAGCTCTCGCAGCACCATAAACTGAGCGATTAATGCTCCAAAGGTCGAAATCCTGCGAGATATCCTCACGAAGGGAGGCATCCATTCCTGCATGGCCGAATTAATGAAGTGACTGTAAGGGTTGTAGCCCGGGGTCCCGCTTTTGAAGGGGCCCCAAATTCTTCCACAAAGCTTTTTAAAAAATTGGTAAGAAAATGTACAAATTTATTATCTTAGTTCTCAAGGGAGATACCTTGCTAATACTTGTAATTTTTCTAAAATAATATATGTAGATGGAAAAGACATTGACGTACTTCTGACCAATAAAGTAGATGTAGATGTTAAAAAACATTTATTTCATCTGCCAACGTTTCGAAAACGTATGTCGTTTTCCTCTTCAGGACGTAAAAATTAATTTTCAAAGTTCGTCATACATCTAATTGAAATAGTTTTTTAGAATCCTCTTGCTCAACATTATCACTATAAATATAAAAAAGACTATTAGTTATTATAAATATCAATTGAATAGAAAAATATTTTTAGGTTAGAAATTTAAAAAATTGAAAATTTACCTTATTGGAGCTTCATTTTATACGTGAAACTTTGTTTGATTTTTGTAAAAACTTTAAATTCGTTCAATAATACTTATCAATTTGTACTTTTTTTGAAATTTTTTAGTAATTTTGTTAAAATAATTGAAGAGTCCAAGACTCCCCAACTTTTTCGCTCCATTTTTGCCAAGAGTAAATTGAGAAAGTGAGAAAGAGAATTCTTAACAAGGATAGAAATTAGCAATGACGTATCAACGAATTTATAACATAAGGTACTATAGTTTCTATGTAAATCTAATGAAAATATTAACATTTGAAGAATTTCTAAATTTAAACATTATTGACAAATTAAACATTATTTTGAAATTAAAAATTATTACTATTACTAATTAGTTCATTGTATAAACATATGTGATAAGAAAAAAATTTTATCAATTTAGAATTTTAAAAGAATTTCAATTTTTTAAATTAGAGAATCCAAAATTATATTATATATTGGACTATAATTATTAAGATCTGAAATTATATTCAAACAATTATTGCTGTTTTTCTTTATAAAAAACATTTCTGCTATTAATCTTTTAAATTCATTAGGTTCATGATGTAAAACAATAACATTATCCCAATCAATCAAATGTCCAGTTTCAACCTGATGTTTTGCTATGACTTTATGGTTATTAGGATTTTGTCTAAAATTATCATGATGTTCTTTTATTCTTGTAGCCAGTAATCTACTAGTTTGACCCACATAACATTTTTCACAATTCAAACATTGAATTTTATATACTACATCAGTATGTTGCACATTATCTAATAAATCTTTTCCTAATTTTATGAATTTATCAAGTTTAGAGTCAATTCTAAAATTTGTTGTAATATTAAAATCATTTAAAATTCTTTTAATTTTAAAAGATAACTTACCATGATAAGAAATTGATACTATTGGTTTAAAGTTTGAATTTCTAACTATTTTTATATTATTTTGGTTGGATAATGACTCTGTAATTGTTTCAATTTTATTATTAATATGTAATTGAACAAATTCTGTAGGATAATTATTTAAATATAAAGTTTTTTAAATAAATTCTATATTAGAACTGTGAAATGATTTATCTGATATTTTTAAAGCTGTATCAATAAGATTTTTTACTATCGAAATTTTATGTTGTATTGGATGGTTAGAAAGAAAATTTAAATATCTACCGGAATAAGTATTTTTACGAAACCAGTCAGTGATGATATTACCTTTATTAGTTTTTATAATTTTAATATTCAAAAACGAAATAGAATTATTGCTCTCAATTTCATGTGTAAATTTAAGCCTTGGATGATAAGAATTAAATTGATTTAAAACGTAAGTAAGTTTATCTTCAGGTAATATAATGAATGTATCATCAACATATCTAAAATATGTGTGTAAAGAAAAATTTAAATTTTTTATTACATTTGATTCTAAATCTTGCATAACTAAATCAGCTAATGTTGGAGAAATTGGAAAACCCATAGGTGTTCCAAATATTTGTCTGTAGAAATTGTTATTAAATTTAAAAACTGTTTGTTCCATTAAAAACTTAATTCCCTCTTCAAATTATTCAATCGGTAATTCTGTATAGTTTTTTATATGAATCCATCTACTTAAAATACTATTGATAACTAAATCAAGTGGTACATTTGTGAATAATGAAGAAACATCTAATGAAACCATGGTATGATCAGATGGTATTGTTTTATTAATTATTTTATTTTTAAATTCAAAAGAATTTTTTACTTGATATTTTGGTACTATTAGTGCTTTTTTAAGAATGTTATTAAAAATATTAGCCATTTTGTAAGTAGGTGAGTTAATTAATGAAACAACAGGTCGAAGTGGACAATTATCTTTATGAATCTTTATTATCTTATTAGATGTATGACGAACTTTGAAAATTAATTTTTACGTCCTGAAGAGGAAAACGACATACGTTTTCGAAACGTTGGCAGATGAAATAAATGTTTTTTAACATCTACATCTACTTTATTGGTCTGAAGTATGTCAATGTCTTTTCCATCTACATATATTATTTTATAAAATTATATTACTCAGACAAACAACATCATTTAACACCTATTACTAATGCAACTAATGTAATTTTTCTGTTCTATCAATGCTGAACTTGAAAATATAGAATTATTTCACGGGGTGGAAGGAAAGTGAAGAGGTAAATAGAACGCAGGAGAGGTATGTAAAGTGGACCCTGGAGTTGGCAAGGGACACGCCTAATTATATTGTTAGGAGGGAGACGGGGAGAACGAGTGTAGGAATTCTAGCAGGGAGCCGGGCGTGTAAATATGAGGAGACATTTTTGGAAGAGGGGAGAAGTGGGCTGGTTAGGGAGTGTTGGTGAAATAAGGGGAATAGGGGAGGGGGTGGGAAGATGGAGGCGGAGAGGGAACGGTATTTTAGAATGAATGGACTGCAGATGGATGAAGTGAGAAGGATGCACGACGGAAGGAAGGAAGGTTTATGACTTGGTTAAGCAAAACAGCGTGGAGAGAGAGAAGACAGAAGGGGAAGAGAGAATAAGAGAGTCAAGATTTAACGGGAACTATGTGTGGATTATGCCAAGGGCAAGAGCGCAATATTTATGTGTGAAAGGAGAGAAAGGAAGTCAGGAGCTTATAGCGAGGATAAGGTGTGGGTGTATGGAGGGTTTCAATAGGTTCTGGCTCTCTCGGCAGAAGAGGTTGTGTGAACTGTGTGGAATGGGGGATGCAAGAGTGGAGCACTGGTAGGAGGAGTGCGTGGAGGTGGAAAGAAGTGAGATAAGCATGGAGGCATTGTTGCATGAAATGGGGGGAAAAAGGGCAGTAGCATGGGTGAAGGGAGTGTTGGGTAAGATGGAGATCAAGAGAAGGAAGGAGGAAGAAGAATGGAGACGGAAAGATTGTAAATAGGAGAGAAAGTAGATATAAGTAACATGTAAATATTGTAAATAGTAGATAAGTAGTAGGTATTAGAGCGAAAACAGAGGTTGGCAAGCGAGGCAATGCGAAAAAGTAGGGACATGCGAGCGAGGCGAAGCGAGGAAGGCAAGGCGACACGAGCGTGCGGCTTAGAGATAACGAATGGATGGATGTTAGTCTTTAAGGGTTAGTTTTAAGAAAATTCTATGAAAATGGATGTGTGAGCAAGTCAATTTTTTAAGGCCAGCAGGCAGAAAAATAAACGTTTATTTAGCATTATGGGAAATTGTGAAAAACTCTTTAATTAAAAAGTTAAAAAACTTAAGAATAAAGTTCAAAAAATAATGTATAACTCTTCATGTTTTATCTAGCTTTATAAATTTGTGAGGCAGCTTATTTTAAAAATCGTTATTTTTTATTATTCATTTGTTGTAGATGATTTCGCAGAATGTTTTAAATATATCAAAACATATTACTGATGAAATTTTTTTTTTTATAATCAAGAAATTAAGGGAATTGAAATTATAGTTCAAAGATCATAATGGTACGCTGACAAAAAAGTTTCTTTGAATTAATATTTTTTAAAAACTTTATTTCTTTTAAATCTTAATCTTATACATTGTGCATGGAAAAAATCTATCGAATAACTTTTTTACAAATTTTAAAACGTGCCTATTTACAAAATATCCAGATATTTACCTATTTTAGGGAACGTACCCATACTACGTGACACGTTTTTCTTTTGTTTATATCGGTGTATCCTCTTTAAATGCATGGAAATTTTATTCTTATCTTTATTTAAACAAAAGAAAAACGCGTTACGTAGTATGCGTACGTTCCCTTACCTATTTACAGATATCCAGATATTTTCTCATGGCCCACAGTGGAAGAATCGGGAATTCACTGTTCATAACCCACTACATCCTACAATTCTTTTAGACTTTGATGCTTTTTTGTTTAAAATGCTCAGGATTAATTTCTGCATAAAGACTTCTGGCCCGATTTTTTTTCACTCTGTGGAGTTTATTTTTCAAACAAATATAGATCGTCAAAATTGGAATTGGACCAAGTTGCAATTGTTATGGTCATTAAAAATATTTTAAATAAACAGTCATCGATAGCAATTTTACGCCTGAGTAAGCGGTTTCTTCGTAAAAAAATTTAAATAAAAAAATAATTCTAATGACAATCATTGAAGGAACAAAAATTCCTCATAGAATATTATAGCATAGAAAAAAATGTTTGTTTCATTAAATATTTTGTTTATAAAAGCCACAGTGTATATTATTATCCAGGGCCGTGGCCCTGGATTTTTGAGTGACGACGCTTTGCCGAAATTTTTGCAGAATGTCCCATAATTAGGATTAGTCGTGGGGTTTAGTTGTTATAATTGTGCATAAATAAACATAAATTAAGTTAACTTGAATATAAAATAGTTATGAGCAGAGACTTTGTAGGAGGAGAAAATTCCTTTTTTTTTTGTTGAAATCACGGTTAATGCAACTGATCTAAACATTGAGATATCAGGAGTTCGCTTTTGAAGTTTTTCTCATACTAAGCTCATTTTATATATTTCTTTACATCTTCATTTTTACTAAACTCTGAGTAAATATTCATGAACACTTGTTTAAAAATTCTCATTTTTCTATGAAAGATTAAGTAAATTTGCTTTACACAACTGTAGGTGAAAGCTTTCCCAAAGGCCCCTATGTCCCAGCTTTACGCAAGTTTTGCGGAATCTTTCATCAATAAATTTTCTCCATGCGCGAAAAAAATGTAAAATATTATTAGTAAAATACTAATTAAGTTCAGTTTAATCAAAAATGTTAAACTATTAAAATTAGAAATATAATTATTCGTAAATTACAAGATTTTGAACGTTCCTAATTTCGGCCTATTCCACAATTAAAAACTTTATCTTAAAATTACACAATTTTGAACAATTTGAAAAGGTTCAATGAATATAAATTATTAAGGATTTTCATTTCAGATGATTCAACTTTGAATTATTTCGAGTGGATGAATGTTTGAAACAATTAAGACGTTTATTAAGTCGTTCAAACCCCCCCTCTTATGCTTTCCCTTCGCTGCCCCCTACCCTAACTTCTTCTTGCAATACTTCCCCCTCTCTTTGTATCCCTAGCTAACACTCCCCTTCCCTTACTTTCCACCCCAGATCTCACTTTTCCTCTCCTATTCACCATCATTCATAATTATTTCCCCTATTTGCCCTCAAACTTCCCCTTCAAAGCTATTTTTTTATTTGTTTTCGAAATGACTGATTGATGAATTGTCGAAAGATTTCAGCATTGACTTTTTAATTTACTTGTATTTTGAAACCTTTGGTATAACTGTGATTCATAAACAAAATTGTACACATAATTTTACATTTATTAAAATAATTTGAATTATTGTTGTAGGTAGTTTCGGACATCTGGTAAAACAACTTTTGACCCTGCAGTATAAGTCTTTTGTTCTGGCCTAATTCGAAAAAAAACATTTTCCTTCGTGCTATATACAACCCGGAATTGTTTCGACACGTCATATAGTGCACAAAGTTTACTACCGACCACTATTCCAACGATCTCAGCATTTTTGTCCAATATAGCAGGAAGTAGTTCATTTGGTAATATTTCGTGAAACTTCTTATTTGCTAATCGTATTTGAAGACGAAATTTGGCTGGAATAGATAATTTTCGAAATATATACACAGGCTCAGTAGGATGTTCAGCAGAAAAATGAAATTTGCCAGCAGATGGATGTCTGTCAACAGGATGAGGTCCGCCATAAAAGGATTCGTAACTAGGTACATATTTGGTCTTCGAAGTTGAAACTGTAACAGGAAAAATAGAAATAAATGAGTTTTTTTTTAATCCGGTTTATGTAACTGTAACAGAACTGATCCGGATAAGTCAATTTCATTCACATTTTTTGTTGCTTGGAAATTTTCAATATTATCTTACATATTGTGTAGGTGGGGTTTAAGTTTAAATTTTCTTTAAAGTTAATATTTTCTCGTGGAAATTATTTGTTTTTATGATCTGTTAGGTACCCAGCTTATGAGCAATATAATAACAATAATACTCCCTATATAATCATTATATATGTAGAATAATCAATATGATGTAATTGCGCATGTGCTTCTTGTAGCTTGTATTACTAGTAGAAGGCTCTGGAAGCCTGGAAGCTCTAATCGATAAACCACCCCTTTTGGGCGGCGGCAAGTTAGTCTCGTTCATCTCGTCTTGTCAATCAGTAGTCTCTCTCGATGTTTATTGTAATCATTGAATAAATACTGAATAAAATTATACTATATCTGATTCCAAAGTGTTTAGAATCAGTGGCGATCCTGTGACCCATAACATTATTGGCGATCCTGCCAGGATAGCTCTTCAACGAAAAAAAAAAAAAATCAAAAGGAGGCTATCTATGTGACGAACCTTGGAAACAAGGAACCAAGGATTTCTACGGAAACCCGAAAGAAGGAAAGATTTCTACGGAAATCAAAGAAGACAAAAAGGAACTCTACGGAGTTCGACAGAGAATTCTACGGAATTCTGAAAGCTAAAAGAGAGGAGAAACTATTGCAAGAAATAAGAATTCAAAAGACGAGAGAGTTCCACGGAACTCACGACGAACTCCGGATCTACCCACGGGCGACCCGAAAACCCAAAGAAGAAAGAAATTTTGAAGAAGAAAAATACAGCAAAGAAAAATTCAAAGAGAAAAAGTAAGAAAGAATTTAAAAACAAAAGTTTAAAAGGAAAAGTATTATTTATTGTTTGGTAGTGTCTGAACCAAGTAGGGCACTATACTACGGAAAACAATTAAATAAGAAATTCTACTCAAGAATTTATTGGGAACGTCATATAGACGGTAAAGCCTAGAGCAACCTAATCAGTGGTTTAAGACTCAGAAGCAGAAGCAATAACGAGGTAGCAGTGATCAACGCAGAATCACAGCGCAGCCAACGCCCAAGTATTGATCTCTTTGGACGTCTACGGTCTCCAAAGAAAAAGGGGTAAAACAAAAAGAAGATATTGTAAGTAAAGAAGATTTAAAAATAAGGAGTGTTAATTCTAAGATTATAAACATTGTACGGATTAATTGATTTGACCTACAAATTTATAACATTTTAATGTTATAAATTCTGTGTTCAAACTATTGTAATCCTCAGGCTTGCGACGGTACACACGCTTACGGTGCTCCCTGGCCTCTGTGTTCCTCAATAAACAATTAACTACTTTAAGTTTATTTGCACGTGGGTCCAGCCCTGTCAGATAATCTTATTGTTTAAACGGGAAAAATCTGTAACGAAAAAAAGAAAAAATCGAAGAAAATTGTAGGCAGAAGTTAGGTAAAATTATTGAAAGGAAAAATAGAATCGTGAAATTACACCCGCTCAGACTCGACTGACGTTATCAATAAGATCAATAACCCTTTTTGTACCGCAAGTAATATGTCTCGAGAAACCTCCCCAATCAGATCCTCCCAATCCCCTACACCCATGACCACCAACGAATTGCTCAAAGTTATGATAGCAAGAATGGACGGAATGGATGTTACATTAAATCAAATTATAACTAACGTTAATGCCTTGGCAGGAGAAAACGATAGGCGAATGTTAGAGATACAGAAAATAGGGAAAGCAGTAGGAATGAAAGGAGAGATAGTGACAGATCATCCCGATATAACAAGCGATGAGAGCGAAGGAGAACAGAAAAGGCGCGTACCGTGTGACACTAACCCAGTTCATGTAATCGATAGGTCAGTTAACCCTCCAACCGTACCACCCTCCGGTTCAATCGATTTACTGACGGCCAAGGAAATAATTAGAACTATAAAAGAAATAAACGGCTACGACGATATAGGTATAGAAGACTTTATAAAATCCGTAAAAAGAGGAAAGAAAAGATGTAGTCAACCCGACCTTTTAATGGACTTTATCATAGCCGAGAAAATAAAGGGTAACGCCGAGAAATTAATTAGGTATACAAGAATAAATTCTTTTGATGAATTATATAACGCGCTACGACAGAATTTGTCACAATTAGGTTCTGTCTCAGCATTAAGAAGCAAATTAGAAAACGTTAAACAAGGACAAACGGAATCAGTACAAAATTTTAATTTAAGATTTCGACAGGTAGTCAATGAATTAAAATACGCAGTACAAAGTGAACATACAAATCGGACGGAAAGAAAAGTTGCCTTAGACATTGAAGATGGAGAATGTTTAAAACGGTATTTGTTAAATTTAAAAAGAGAAATAGGACTTCAGGTAAAAGCTCAAAAACCCTGTAGTTTGACGGAAGCACAAAATTCGGCTGTAGAAATGGATATATGGCTAAGGGAAGCTCAACCAATTCGATCGCAACCATTTAATAAAACCATAAATCAGTTTTCACGACCACAATTATTAACATCTACACCTAGACCTCAAGCGAATACAACACCATTCAAAGTATCAAAGCAGAATATGCCATTAACAGATAGGTTGAAAATGAAATGTTATAAATGTGGGAAACTAGGACATTTAGCGACACAATGTTATACCAAACCTCAAAATTTTCAGAATACTCAAAACCCCAAAAGACCACCTCAAACGCAGGTGAGATTAACAAAGGATTTAGACTCTTCGGAGAACCAAGGAGAGGAAAATTGTTTAGAATATCAGGAAATGACGCAAGAAGAAATTCAAGAACAAATAGATTACGAAGAGAATGCAGAATATCAGCAATATCTGGACGGTTGCAGTCCATACAAGGAAGAAGAGCCGACGGAAGAAAATACAGATTGTTAGTAGATTCTGGATCTTCGCTGAATTTAATAAAGAAATCAGTTTCAAATCAACCGACGCACCAACTCATAAAAAACTTTATAATGGGAGACTACAAATACAAATCGGAACAAGCAACACATATTACTTATTTAGGAAAAAATCATCTATTTCACATAGTTGATGATGACTTTCCCCTTCCGGAAGAAGGAATAATAGGCTTACCTTTCTTTAAAATGTACAAAAGATATGCTCTAACTAGCAATTATTTAATTTTAGACAATAAAAAGCTTCAATTAAATGATGACGGAGAATACATCTCACAACACTCAAGTTTAATTTGTCAAATTAAAATAGAAGATAGTAATCAAGACGTTTGGATAGAAAATCAAGAAGGAATATCGGATGGTATTTACCGAATAAAAAATAATAAAATAACTTTACCAATATTTAATTATAACACAAAACCCATAGAAATACCAAAAACTATAAATTACGAAAGAATAATGGCTATTGAGTCGAGAGATCAGATTTATAATTCTAAAAAAGAAAACAAATTAGGATCAGAAAGAATAATCGAATTATTGAAAATTTCAAAACTAGATCACATTGAAAATCAAATCAAAGAAGAAATCAAAAAAGTAATAGTTCAATACAACGAAATATTTACTTTAGACACAGACCCACTACCGTGCACAACATTAACTGAACATAAAATCACCCTAAATTCAGGAAAGATAATAAACCTCAAATCACATAAGTTACCTGAGAAACATAGAGAATTTGCATTAGAAGAAACACAAAGATTATTAGATAAAGGAATAATAAGACATTCACAATCACCATTCAACTCACCATTATGGGTAGTCCCTAAAAAGGGAAATAAATTAAGAATGGTAGTAGACTATCGACAGATCAATAAAGATACGGATCAGGACGCTTACCCTCTTCCAGTGATAGACGATATACTAGATCATTTAGGTCAAGCTAAATTCTTTTCCGCGTTTGATATGAGTGCTGGTTTTCACCAGATCCCGATGGAAGAAAAATCGAAAAAATATACAGCTTTTTCAACTTCACAAGGACACTTTGAATATAATAGGATGCCCTTTGGCCTCAAAAATGCTCCAGCCACATTCCAGCGAATGATGGACAACGCTTTTAGAGGACTTATAGGAAAAGAATGCTTCATCTATATTGACGACATCATAGTATTTGGGAAAACCCTGGAAGAACATAATAGAAATTTAGTCACTGTCTTTGAAAGAATTAAAAAATTAGGACTACGGTTAGAACCATCTAAGTGTGAATACCTCAGACCGGAATTAGAATATTTAGGTCATTTAATAACAAAAAATGGAGTTAAACCAAACCCGGCAAAAACAGAAGCTATTAAAAATTTTAAAACGCCAACAACAGTTAAAACAATAAAATCATTCTTAGGACTAGTTGGATATTATAGAAAGTTTATAAAAAACTTTTCCACTATAGCCAAGCCTTTGACCAACTTAGTACGAAAGGATACAATATTTGATTGGACACCTAGATGCCAAGAAAGCTTTGAAAAATTAAAGGAACTTTTATGCAAAGCACCAGTACTACGATTTCCAAATTTTAAAGAAGAATTTACACTTACAACAGACGCCTCGAATCAAGGATTAGGAGCAGTATTATCACAAAATGGACATCCATGTTTATTTATATCAAGAACATTAAATAAAGCAGAAGAAAATTATAGCACAACCGAAAAAGAATTATTAGCGATTGTTTGGGCTTGCAAAAGATTACGTCAATATCTATTAGGAACCAAATTCAAAATTCAAACAGACCATAAAGCTTTAGTCTGGTTACATAATGTAAAAGACCCTAGTTCAAGATTACTTCGATGGAGATTAAGACTCGAAGAGTATAAGTATGAAATAGTATATGTAAAAGGAAAAGAGAACAAAGCAGCTGATTGTCTTTCGAGACTTTTCCCACTTCAAGGCCAAGAAATAGGTAATGATTCAGATACAACTGTACCACTAGACAGTAGTGACTCTGATAATGAAAGTGATAATAAAGAACCTATACTGAAAAAACCTGTAATTACCGAACAAAGAGTATTAGGAGATAAGGAAAAGGTAAAAATTAAGGAACCATCAGAAGAAGAAGAAGGAAAAGAAGAAGAAGAAGAAGAAGAGGAAGAAGAAGAGAAAGAAGAGGAAGAAGAAAAGGAAGAAGAAGATAATCAACTATATAAAGGATTTTTAGAATGGAAAGAAAACCCAGTAACGAACAATAAAGTTAAAATTAAACCAAATGCTGAAGGAAAACTTTGGAAATCAATAAATAAAGCAGGCATGCCCGATTATAATGAAGAAAATTGGATACGTTATTTAGGATTATTAATAACAGAATTTAGAGAGAGAGGACTAACAATAGTGAGATTAATTTTTGGTGACCCAACCTTTACACCAATTGAGAAGGAAACTCTTTTGGAAATATTACAATATATATCTAATTATTACCCTGAAATAGGATTTCATATATGTTTCAATAAAACCAGAGAATTAACTAAAGAAGAAATGAAAACCATAATTAAAGAAGCTCACGCTAACCACCTTGGAGAGAAAAATACAATACAAAAAGCAAGAGAAATTGGTGAATGGAAGAATATGGATGAAGAAATTAAGAAATATGTTAAAGCATGCCCTATTTGCCAATTGCAAAAGACAACAAGAATTACTAATCAAGCACAATCAATCATTCCAGACACACCTACTAACCCTAATGAAAAAATCGCATTAGATGTTTTTGGTCCGTTGCCAGAAACGAAACTAGGTAATAAATATATTTTAAGTATTCAAGACAGATTAACAAGGTATACAGTTTTAATACCTATGAAAAATGAAACCGCAGAAACCATAATTGAAAGTATGATTGATCATTATATATATACATTCGGAGCCCCTAAAACAATACTCACTGATCAAGGAACAAACTTTTTATCGGAATTGATGCAACAATTTGAAGATGCATTAAATATCAAGCATATAAAGACAACATCTTTCCATCCACAAGCGAATGGTAATATAGAAAGAATGCATTCAACTTTAAAAAATCTCATTAAAACATCAATGGAAGATAATGGTAAACAATGGGATGAAAATTTGAAATTCATTACATTTATAATTAATACAATGAAAAATGCAAGCACAGGCTTCTCACCCTTCGAGATGACATTCGGAAGAGATCTTAATATCCCATCAGCAATACCAAGATCACCAACACTCACATATGCTGATTTAATGAAGAAATGGAAAATCAAACATGACAACGTGATTAGAAAAGCAAAAGAAAGAATTGAAATAGAACAGCAAAAAGCTAAGAAACGTTTGGACGAAAACATAGTTAAAAGTCACCCAGTTTACAAAATAGGAGATCGAGTCAAATGGAAAAATAATACAAAACAGAACAAATTAGACCCGAGTTGGAAAGGTCCAGGAATTGTTACAGAAATTACAAAGAATAATAATTTAAAAATTCTGTTTGAAGGTAAAACGCTCCAAATTCACATCGATCAAGTGATGCCGTTTTATGTTCCAGGAAAATGATGATACTGATACTATGGATGTTAATGAGAACGACACAAGCAAACTATAATCTACGAGAAGTTTATGGAAACTTCTATCTGGAGGAAATTAGCAAAGCATATCTATACCACGAGGAATGGAAACTAATTATAGGAGTAAATTTAACCACAAATGAAAATAGTTTTCACGATTTGGAACGAGTAATTGATTTAGTGGAACAAACATGTGAAAATGAATGTATAGCAAAGAACGAAATAAGATTAGTAAGACATAGAATTAACAAATTAATAACTAAAACTACAATTTTGCACAAATTACTAGGAAAACAAAGACATAAAAGAGGACTAGCTAATTTCATAGGTGATATTTCAAAAACCCTTTTTGGAACCCTGACGGAATCGGACTTAAACGAAATAAATACAGAATTCGACAAATTATATAATAATAATGAGAGAGTAGTCTCCGTTTTGAATAACAAAACAAAGATCTTCAAAGTAATGTTAGATACAGACCGTGAAGTGGTAGATAGGATTGCACTGGGATCTCAAATAATTAAAGGCAATACGAAAGATAATTTTATTAATACTAAATTAATTTTAATAAATATCTTAATTGACGAACTAAACGAAAATATAAATATAGCAATAGATGCTATCAATAATGGTAGATATGGAATTATACATCCACAGATTTTAACGCCCGAAATTTAAAAAAATACTTTAGAAGAATTCGAAATGCAACATAGAACAAAATACTATTTCAGAGAAGACTACCAAGGAATTCTAGATGTCAGTTCGGTCGCAATGGCGGTGGTAGGTGGATTGTTAAGCTATATGGTTAATATTCCGATTTTTGAAAACGAAGAAGGATCTGTAAAAAGAATAATCCCTATACCAAACAAATTTGGTAAAATATTCCTTTCCATAATTCCTGACCATGACTTGATAATCGACTTCGAAGACAGTTACGTACCGACTGATAAAGAGACAATTAACAAATGTAAACAAATAAATAAACATTTAGTATGCAAAAGAAATCAGCCAAATTAAAAAATTTATGAAACAAACACGTGTGAAGCAAGTTTGCTAAGAAGGTATACAGGTGTAGCTTGCTCACAGTCCCCTTATTTGCTCCACAAGGAGACGTATATACCGGTAATAGGAGGTTATATTATAATTCCGACAACAGACATAAACCTAGATGTAGTATGTGGAGAAAAAATCAAACCGATCCAAATCAAAGTTGCCACATTGGTCACCGGCGAAAATTGTGAAATATATAGTAACCATGATAAACTTTATTTATCAAAAAACTTAAATATGACTAAAACCATTATTGTCAACGAAACTTACGATGTGCAACAGAATTTAGGAAACCTAGATAGTTTAGAGAATAAATTAGCTCTAATGCCAAAACAAATTGATGTGGATGTACTTAGGAAGGCTCAATTAGGTTTGAACAACATCCGGGATATGCTTAATAATATGTCTACTCATAAAAAACCAAAAGGTTAGACTGAAACTGCTTCGGAATGGTTACAGCGTTTAGGTTATACAGCGATAGGATCAATAATCCTATACGTGCTGTTTAAATGTGGTATGCTAAGATATATAACTAAATGTATACCTAGGAAAATTATCCTTCTTTGTATAAAGAATAAAGTGGAGAATCAGCCTAATGTTGTAACTTATACAACAGGTGTAGAAGCAGTACAACCAAGAGCGTCTATATTGCGAACAGTAAATACGAAAAAGATTCAATTATAATTCCGAGGACGAAATAATGTCTAAAGAGGGGGGTGTTAGGTACCCAGCTTATGAGCAATATAATAACAATAATACTCCCTATATAATCATTATATATGTAGAATAATCAATATGATGTAATTGCGCATGTGCTTCTTGTAGCTTGTATTACTAGTAGAAGGCTCTGGAAGCCTGGAAGCTCTAATCGATAAACCACCCCTTTTGGGCGGCGGCAAGTTAGTCTCGTTCATCTCGTCTTGTCAATCAGTAGTCTCTCTCGATGTTTATTGTAATCATTGAATAAATACTGAATAAAATTATACTATATCTGATTCCAAAGTGTTTAGAATCAGTGGCGATCCTGTGACCCATAACAGATCAATCTATTAAAATTACTAGTTTATTTATATTAAATCAAACAATATAAAAGTGAAGTATTTTAGGTAAGTGCATGCCGCCATCTTTAAACACTATTTGATTAAGAATTTGGAACTGCACACTTTTTCCAACTCTCCGCACTTAAGTGTATAAAAAAACGTATTTTTTTAATTTGTGCTTATTGCAGTATATATGGAAATGCAGAGTACGAAGTTATATATAGCTGCATATAGCTAGATAAATTCCCGACATTTTAAGCAGTCGCGGATCCAAAGAAGGGCTTTAGGGGGGAGGGCATCCAATAATTTCCCTTCCCATCCACTCTCAAGGAGGGGGGGGGGGGGGGGGTGATAATAATTTTAAAGTTATTTATGTGCTTTGAATGTTTATTATAAATTATATAAATATATTCATTACGAATCTTATAAACATAATTAATAAATGTTTGAATAAGAACCATGTTTTTATATCAACAAGCTGCGTCTTGCATGTCATGGTATAATCATTATTCAACAAGTATAAAATATTTATAAAATTTTCGAAGTCAAGCATAAACTATAAAAAGATTATTTTTAAACAGCAAAATTTAGACGTTTATTTCCACCCTTTGCGATATTCATATTTCCAGTGTAAATCCGGGCTGAGGCAGATTATTTCTTTTTCTTAAAAAATTATGTGTTTGAAGTAATCGTTTTAACGAATCAAAATTTGTATTAATTATAAATGTACTCTATTATTTTCAATGCTCTAAATTGAAGAATGAATAAAAAAATTTATAAATTCTCAAAATTATATCCTTTTACGCAATTTTAAGTTAGAAACAAGAAAAATTGAGAAATCACAATTTTTTTAAATTGAACACTTTTTAAATTAGAAGTTATTTTAATTTCAAAACGCTGTACATGAATAATTATGCAATTTTTATTTTTACATCAAAATTAGTTTTGAAATCTTTTAAGACTATATTTTATTAATAAAAAATCAATTTTTTCCAAATTTACAACTATTAAATTTTTATTTCAAATTTCGCAATCAAAATTCGCGTCCGTTTTGAAATATACTCAAATATTCTGTTGAAATTAATTTTTCAAAACAAAAATAATTCGAAACTTTCACAGGAATCCTAAGACAATATTTTTATAATCTTAAAACCTTTCAAAATCCTTAAAAGCTTAAAAATTGTATTTAAAAACTTCTAAATAGCTCCTCAATTCACTCAAATTTTTTCTAAATGAATACATTTTTATTTGTTATTTACACATTGATATTCAACATTTTCATTTGCAAATAAAATTTCTTTAATGGGAGCAATTAAAATTAACATTGTAACGTTTAGCTCTCCGAAAATTTAACGATACCAGGATTTCTGTTCCAAACAATTCAGTTTCAAATTGTTTAATTTTGAATATTTCATTTATAATTGTTCATTTAAAATAAACAGTCGAACATTGCTGACTATTGAAAAATTGTTCTCTTTCTTAATTACAAATTTTCAAATTGAACTCGTTAAAAATGTTATATTTTAGACTGAAACAACAGATAGTTTATAAAGTTTCAATCGGAAATTTACATTAAATTAACTACTGAGGCTTTCGAATTAAAACAGTTCAATTCTTAACGTCAAAGTCTGTAAATTGTTTAATTTCATCAAATCTTTGTTTTCAACCAGTCCCCACCATGGGGCGCTCTGGCCAATCACAGGCATCGTCGAGAATACATATATAAGAACAACATAACGTGCAACTTCAGTTTCAGCTCAGCCCTGAAGAAGTGAACTCCAATAATCACGAAACGTCGGCAACATTCATAGCAGCACAGACGATTGAAACCCGAAAAAGCGTTCAAATTTCAAGAGTAATATAGTCTTCAAATGTCCCCCAGATAACAATTGTGCGACGCTGATCACCCACAGATTGTCATTGTTAGGTTCTGCGTGCAATAACGCACTCATCTCGCCAGCATGGACTGTCCAGCACACATATGCGAGCGCTATGAGTCGCATTTGGCCAACACACTCTGCATCACACAATGCCGTGAGAATGTGAAGCAGAGTCTGCAGTCATTATGAGGGCAGAATTCTTTATAATAACATTTAATTTTCCTATAGCTGTTACTAATAAAATTAGGTAGAGGCTCGGAGGGCACCCCACCGGGGGTGGCTGGGCCTGTGAAGAGGCACAAGCCGGCCCAGCTGCCGACGAACAGAGAGTCGTCGGGAGCTGGACTGACGGCCGCTCAGAGGACCAACCCCCTGACGGTGGTGGTGGCTGACACCAACTACCCGGACTCATTGCTCACAGAGGAGCAGTTTGTGATCTTCAGGGAGGCCACCTGGAGGGCGCTTGGAAAAGTGTCCCCAGAGCAGTGGCCAAAATTTGTGACCTCCTTCTGCAGAGGAGGGGTCTTTGTATTTGCGGCAGACGACCCAGCGGCTAAAGCTTGACTACTCAAAGCGGTGGTCGCGACAGAGTCGTGGGAAGGTGCGTCCCTTAAGTGGGTGGGGTTGAGTTGCTCCAAAAAATGGTAAGAGCTACGGCGTGGTTCCCGGGCAAACCGAAGACCCGTTTGAGGTGCTCCGTCGCTTGGAGGGATTCAACCCCTCACTGAAGACAGCGTCCTGGCGGATTGTCAGGCACGAAAAGCCTCAGGAAGGAAGCACAATGGGAGGTACTAGGCATCTCCTAGTTGTGTATATTCCTGAGTCCCAAACGAGGGCCCTTTCGGCCCTCAACAACAGGCCCTTCTATCACTTTGGACAGGTTTTGCAGAGAGGCATGGCTGCGAAGCATACAGGTATCTCGCTAATCAAAGAACCATAGTTAGTTCGAAATACCATAAAGGGATTAGGCGGAACTGGTCTTTTTTGTTACAGGGACTCCAAGGCAGCCAAACCGAGGGCATGTATACTGACGAAAGGAGTTAGTGCTGTCCCGCTGCTTGAACTATGTTCGAGAGACCTGATGGTGATAGCCATGGATCTCAAAGGAATAGGGAGGCTAGTTCTAGGATCAGCTTATTTTCCTTATGACAGCGATACCAACCCACCAGTGGAGGTATGTACACTGGTGGAATATTGCAAGGTAAGAGGCATACCTCTTCTGTTGGGGTGCGATGCTAATTCACACCATACCTTGTGGGGTAGCACGAACGTCAACTCGAGAGGTAATGACCTACTGGAATATCTAATCACTACAGACTTAGATATTCTTAACACAGGGAACACCCCGACGTTCCGTAATTCGGTCAGGGAAGAAGTCATTGATATCACTCTCTGCACCAGTAATTTAAGGGATAGTATCAAGAAGTGGAGGGTTTCAGAAGAACTCTCTCTCTCAGATCACTCACAGATAGAGTTCATGTTGGAATCCGTTGTACCCGATGGTCCTAAATGGGTTAGAAATCCAAGAAAAACGGACTGGGAACAGTTTTCTACGGAACTGAGATGTGCACTTTCAGAGGTCCCCAGGTCAATTCGAGACGTGGACACTCTTGAGATGGCAGCCAAAACTTTCACGGAAGCCATCAAAGCTACTTATGAATGTAATTGTCGACCTACAAGAGTCCGAAAGGCTGGGGAGACATACTGGTGGAATGGGAAACTCGAAGAGCTTCGCAGGGTAACCAGAGAGAGGCTCAGACGTGCCAGTATTGGCAAAACGAAGGAACTATGGACGTCATTCACAACGATGAGGGACGAATACAGAGGTGCAATACGTAAGGCTAAGCAGGAGAGCTGGACCAACTTTTGCACAGACATCGAGAAGGGAGCTGAGGCGGCTAGACTGGACTCTGAAATTGCCCGGAAGGGGATACTCAGAGTCCGACGGGGATACCTTGGCCCATCTGATCAGGGCACATTTTCCAAGCTTTTCAAGGTCTGGAGAAGGGGGGACGGCAGCTCAGAGGCAGGCAAAGTCACCTGTGGCCCAATTGGGCCCCAAACGACGGCTTACCAACGAGATTGTCACCCCTGCCAGGGTTAGGTGGGCCCTGAAATCCTTTAGTCCTTACAAGTCTCCTGGCCCGGATGGCATGTATCCAGCCCTCTTACAGAGGGCTGGAGAGATCATCATAGGGCCGCTGGTGAGACTTGCTAGGGCTAGTTTGACGCTGGGAATTATCCCGACGGCCTGGAGGGTTATACTTCACCCAAGGATTTCCGGCCCATCAGCCTATTAAAAACAGTGGAAAGATTTGTGGATAGATATATCCGCGATAAGGTCTTGTCAAGCAGACCGCTCCACAAGGAGCAACACGCCTATAGGGCTAGTCACTCGACGGAGACGGCCCTGATCGGATCAGTGAACCTAATTGAAGGTCAACTGAAGGAGAAAGGCCTTGCGATTTGAACCTTTATGGACATCGAAGGTGCCTTCAATAATACCTCTGGAGAGGTGATCAGGGCGGCCATGATTACACATGCTGTGCCTACTGCAGTCGTGGAATGGACGTGTCACATGTTGGCTAACAGGAATCTAACCACGACTAAGGGTGATGTCGCTCTAAATGGAACCATTGACTCGGGATGTCCGCAGGGGGGAGTTTTATCGCCCTTGCTGTGGTGTCTGGTAGTGGATGAACTGCTTCATCAACTCTCGAGTCAGGGCCTTCACGTCATAGGCTATGCGGATGAAATATTTGTCATCGTGCGCGGTCAGCATCTGGATGTGCTCTTCGGAGTAATGCAGCAAGCACTGATGATAGTAGACTCATGGTGCAAGAAAACTGGATTATCGGTTAATCCGAGTAAGACAGATGCGGTTGTTTTCACTAGAAGGTACAAGTGGGGAACTACGAGTACTTTGAAACTTGGAGGACAACAACTGGAAATCAAGGAACGAGCTAAATATCTAGGAGTAATTCTGGATAAGAAGCTGTCATGGAATGAGCACCTGGAAAACAAGTGCAAGAAGCTAGTAGCGACCATATGGCTCTGTAGGAGTAGGGTTACCATTTCTTCACAGTACGAAAGGAGGACACCTGAAAATTTCGTAACCTAACCTTAACTTACTAGCATAGTGAAGACAGGTTTTTTGATATTCAAATATTGCAAACCATGAATGTTCAATATAATGATTTTATTTTTACAAATTAGGCTACACGATACTCTCACTAAACATCGTGAAAGATAAAAAAAAGAAAAACATGCCATTTTTTGTCAGAAAGGAGGACATTTTAAAAGAAGGGAGGACTCGGGAGGACAAGGCGGTAAAGGAGGACATGTCCTTCCGAAGGCGGACGTTTGGTAACCCTATGTATGAGAGCCATAGGGAAAAGCTGGGGCTTGAAACCGGAGACACTTATGTGGATTTATACAGCGATCTTGCGACCCAGGTTAACCTATGCGGCGGTAGTCTGGTGGTGCAGGGTCGAGCTGTCCACGGTGAAGTCTCGACTGAAAAGGATCAGGGGACTGATTCTGAGAGGCGTCACTGGAGCCTCGAAGTCAACACCCACGGTGGCACTGGGGCACTAATAGGCTTAGAGCCCCTCCATCATACCATTAAGGCCGTGGCTGCGAACGCGGCCTGGAGGCTAAATTTGGGGAATGACAGAAGGATCACGACAGCAGTTAAGATCCCAGTCGACATCGCGAGAAGGCCGACCCTGAACATGCCCAGGGACAAGATGGTCACTCGCCACCTCTTCGACAAGAAGTATCGAGTTAGCCTATCCACGAAGGAGGAATCGGTTAACGGCGACGCATACCTGCCCTGTGATGGAGACAACTGGTTTACAGATGGCTCCAGGAACGAGGAGAATGCAGGAGCCGGCGTATGTCGTAGAAGAAATGGAATGGGCTTCACAACTGATATGGGGTCCTACGCCACAGTTCTACAATCTGAGATTATGGCCATACTCCAGTGTGCCTACAAGGCAAGGGAGTACGGCGATAAAAGGAACATCCGTATCTGCTCAGACAGCAGGGCTGCTATATTGGCCTTGAATGGAACAACGACTACGTCGTTATTAGTATAGGAATGCTTTGAAGCACTAAATACGTAAGCGACCGAAAACCGAGTCACTCTGCTTTGGATCCCTGGACACAGTGGTATCAAGGGCAATGAGATATCGGATAGGCTAGTCAAGCTAGCAGCAGGAAGAAATTTTACTGGACCGGAGCCAGTGGTAGGTATTTCCAGCAGGTTAGTCACTGAAGTAATTAACAGTTGGCTGACTGAGGAACATCAGAGTGAGTGGAATTTGGTTCCTGGTTGCAGACAGGCCAAAACACTCTTGGGCTTGAAGCTTAACTCCAACCGAGCTAGGGAAATACTCAAGCTCGGGAGGAATGAAATCAAAGTCCTAACAGAACTATTCATAGGACATGGAAAGTTAGGATATCACAGACATAACATAGGGCTTGCAGAAAGTCACCTCTGTCGTCTGTGCGGAAAGGATAGTGAGCCATCCACTCACATCCTTTGCTACTGCCCTGCGGTTGCGGGGAAACGTCTAACACTCACAGGTAATTATTTTATCAGTGAGTTGCAGATATCAGCCAATAGCGTGGCTGCGGTCCTCTCCCTATGGAGACTAATAATAATAATAATAATAATAATAATAATCAGTTGGTCAGTTGGTTAGACGCTCGGACTTCACCTCAGAGGTCCGGGGTTCGATCCCTGAGCCGGTACCTCTT
>CAKNXH010062904.1:64708-91035 GCA_932178445.1 Andricus quercusramuli | reverse complement strand
ACTTCACCTCAGAGGTCCGGGGTTCGATCCCTGAGCCGGTACCTCTTGAAATTTTTCTATGTACCTTTACCGAGGTTCTGGTGGTTCGGAACCCACCTTAAGCTGTAGGTCCCCCCATCATGCACTTGACTGCAATCTAGTCCGTGAATGATGGGGTAAAAACCAGGCTTTGCCCAATATGTCACGGCACACGCTCTTATCAGGTCACTTGATTGCATGATAATAATGCGTCCGTAACTGATAATATATACCGGGAAAACCCCGTGCATAATATTTAAACAGACAAAAAATCCAACTCTAACCAGGAATGCCTTCGACATATTGGGCAATAACCATCTTAAGCCTGAGAGAAAAATGAAATAATAAAATTAACAGTAGTAGGCGTAGGGATGTGACGACCCCATCGCCCGAGAGCTCCTGCTCTCGCATTCAGCCGCGTTGCTTTGGGCTAACTCCCCAATGCAACGAATTATGCGGTTACGACACAAGTATCGCGCAGTGCCACCCACAATAGGCCTCTCTCGGATGGAGGCCATGGTTCAGTTGGGAGTGGCAATAGGAACGAACCGAGGCGATGACCAGGCAATGACCCCGGACAAATGCGAGAACATCGATTTAAATGATCGGACCAACTCAGGAGGGACCTTCTTACCTGTTGGCAAAGAAGCTCACCGGCGCGGAAAGGATTCATGAAGAGGTTACATGACCGTTGGGGCAATATGCACCCGGAATATGCTCATAAAACGCCTCAGTATTTAAGAGATCAGGTATCCTTCTTGCGAAAAAACGGATATGAAGCTGTTTATCAACAGGAAGAGGAGCAACATCCTCCAGCGAACATTCCACCCGTTCCAGCAAGACCACCTTTGCAGATAGCCGATAATGTCAACATGAGAAGTAGGAGATCTATCCACCAAAAAGTCTTCCTCAGGATGGACAAATTAGCTGAAGCTAATACTGCTCTCCGCGATTTGCTCCCCGAAGATGTTAATCTCTGGAATCTGAACTGTGTAGTTTACGAGAAGGCGGTCTCCCTGCTTAGCGACGATAGAAGTAACAAAACTTCGGTACGTCTGAGTAAGACACGCGAGCGTATTGCACAGCTTCAGTTCAAAATTGAAACGGCGAGACGGCATGCATCAAATGTTCAGTGCGTGATTAGCTACATAACATCAAATAAAAAGTTCACTCCAAAAGTTAGGGCACTTGCTCGAAACTTGAGGAAAGCAAATCACACGCTGAACAAGTGTAAACTGTCGACCATCAAGCAGCAGTGGACGCAAAAAGTAAGATCTCTTTCAACAGCGAAACAGCGCCTTGAACGGCGAGTTAAGTGGATTCAGGAAAATTCCACCTTTTCTACTAATCCTTCCCGTCTGATCAATAAAGCGTCATGTGTAGTTAAAAATCCGCCTAGTCGAGAAGAGATTCAAGTCTTCTGGGAGCATGTATATGGAGATACTTATCAGCTAAATGAAGACGCTTCTGATATATCACTCTTTCGTAACTTTTGCCAAAGGCAAAGGTTACAAGATCCAGAGGAAGAGTGTCCGCTAATTACTGCTGCAGAAGTGAAGAAAGTTATAGCTAGAACTAAGAACTTTTCTGCGCCAGGGCCAGATAAAATCAACAACTTTTGGTGGAAGAAGTTTACTTCTACGCACCAACATCTAGCTCGTATATTTACTACTTTCTTAAACGGAGAACAACCCGTCCCGCAGTGACTAGTGGAAGGACGCACGGTATTGATCCCAAAGGCCGGAGATTTGTCATGTCCAAAGAACTACAGGCCCATAGCTTGTTTAAACACCAGCTACAAGCTATTCACTGGCATCCTCAAAGAGAGGAGATTGACATCTATCGAGCCGGTATGGAGTGTAATAGTCGAACAACGTGGATGCAAGAGAGGGCTGGCAGGTTGCAGGGAGAACCTGTTAATAGACAGGTGTATTACCCAGGACTCGATCAGGTATCGACGCAATCTGCCCATGGCTTGGATTGATTACCGTAAGGCATTCGATAACACGAACCATGAGCTACTTATCAAGCTCCTTGAGTGCATGGAGGTGCATCCAAAAATAGTGAGATGCATAAAAGAGCTTATGCTCTTGTGGCGGACAAGATTTGTCATAACATTTGACAAAAGACAAGTGACTACAAGCTTTGTCACATATAAGAGGGGCGTCTTTCAAGGAGACTCTCTAAGTCTGATACTTTCCTGCATCTCCCTCTTGCCTCTATCTATTGTGCTCCGAGGCAAAAGCTCTGGATACCTATGTGGCCCGCCGAACAGAAGAGAACATAAGGTCAACCACCTTTTATACATGGACGACCTTAAACTCTTTGCTTCCTCAAAAAAGGACCTTAACATCCTTGTAGATGCGGTAGATAGGTATTCTAAAGCGATTGGCATGAGCTTCGGACTGGACAAGTGTGCTTGCGTCCACCTACACCAAGGAAGACAAGAAACTACATCATCCAGTGACGATCAGGATGTTCAACCCAGAGGCGAAAATACCATTCAACATATTGGTATTGGAGAAACATATACATATCTTGGAATACCGCAAGCGGAAACCCAAAATGTGCATAACTTGAAAACGGCCCTTGGAAAAAGGTATCGCCAAATTCTCAGAAAAATTTGGGCTTCCGAATTATCTGGAAAGAATAAGATCCAGGCGAACAATATGCTGGCCGTTCCTATAATGCTCTACACGTTTGGTGCAGTAAAATGGAACTTCGATGAGTTGAAACAACTTGATCGAAGCACACGCAAGATTATGACAATACAAGGAAGTCTTCATCCTAGATCTTCCGTACCTCGAATATATCTCCCTCGCGATAAAGGGGGTAGAGGATTGCTAAGCTTAGAGTGTCTTCATCGAAGAACGGTTCTGGCTACAGCCTGCTCAGTTCTAAAAAGCACGGATTCCCTTATGCGACTGGTACATCAACATGAAGTCGCCAATGCTGCGGTGTTTCTATACCATGCAGCAGATAGGGCCGCAGAGGAGCTTGACCTCCCATTTAAGTCCAGCGACATTACACATGGCCTAGCATCACTAACACCTCTGGTTCTTAAAAGTCGTATACAGGAAGCAGAACATACGCTCCTGCTAAGAGAACATGTTGACAAGCCCCTTCATGGTAAATTCTACGGCATCATACGTAGAGAAGAGCTCTCGATGGGTCTGTCCAACATGTTTCTCAAGTCTGCTGGATTGAGATTTGAGACTAGGGGATTCCTTTTCGCCTGTCAATACGGCGTTATAGACACCTTAGTTTACCGCGAGCGCATAATGAATGTACCTGTATGCGATACCAACTGCCGAGCGTGCAAGCAAGAGCCCGGAACACTTGGACATGTTCTCAGTGGATGCTCTGAATATGCACGCTGCGCGTACATAGAGAGACACAATGCAGCTCTAAAAGTGATATATTACCATCTTAGGCATTTCTATGGTGTTGATCTATTGCCCGTCTTGCCATACGCCCAGGGGGAACTCGAGTCAGTTGTGGAGAATGATCAGTGTAAAATCTACTGGAATTTCTCATTTCCCACCACTCAACGTATCAGTGCTACGAAGCCTGACATTGTCCTCCAAGATCTGAAGAACAAGATCATTTACGTGATTGAATTCTCGGCACCAGCCGATGGTAATATCACGGCAAAGGAGGGAGAAAAACGGGCGAAATATCAATCACTTCTTTTCGAGCTGAGTAGGCTGTACCAAGGCTGCAAAGTCCATCTTATAATTCTTATAATCGGCTGCCTTGGAGGTATGAAAGCTTCATTTATTAGCCAACTCAACAAGATTCCGGTTTGCCAGCGTCACGCTCATTTCATCGCGAACCGGATGCAAAAGGCTGTTCTCCTGGGATCACTCCATCTGGTCTGTGGACACTGTTCCTCCTAAATTCTGAAAAGATTGGTAGCTCTAAAAAAGTATTCAGAGGTGAAACCTTCATCTCCAACTGTCTTGTCTGCCGCGTAAGGTCATCCGCGGCTAGAGACCTGACTCCAAGGAACAGTGTTGCCCGATGTTATCACGCGTAAATTTCCCGCTCTTGCTTACCTTCTAGGACATAAGGAGCAGAAGCGGATGACGTACACGTTCCAGTAGCTTTGGGATTGGTTTCTTTAAGGAATCATGATCGAAGCTTTCGGAGCCTACAACTTCTTGAAATACTAATAAAATTAAATGGTATTAGAGAGTTACATAAACCATTTTCAAAACCAAATTTTTGTTATTTTTCAAGTGATATCGCGCCTTTTTTTGTCGGTACCGGTATTTATACACAGCCTTGTTCAAAAAATTATTTATCTCCTCCATGTTTCCAGACCATCCTGAATGTATTGAATATTATAAGAATAGATTAATGAAGTTCGTCAAATCAACATCAATATTACAAAAATTTCATTAGTCTACTCAAATAAAGATTTCTCTGAAAATTATAGTTTTTTAAAATTCGCGGGAACCATTTCTCGATGAATGCGCGCGCATGCCGGCAAATGTCACGTTCGCGAATTTCATTGAGCTCGCAAGTCGCGTTGTTCTCACTTATTTGTATATTTTCGCATCATTTTGTGCTGCGTGGTTTTCTGGTGGTTGTGCAATAGTGTGTGCAAATAAAAACTACGGGAACCGCCGCTCTTTTGACGGGAAAAATCTTTTTGCTTCAGTGCCTGATTTTAGATGTCTGCACGGAAAACGGATTAAAAGTCAAGGTAAGCATTTTCCTTTGTCACATCCAGGTCGCATGGCGTGAAAATCTAACGTGGTCTCTGAACTTAAAACAGTATTCGTTCCGTAATAAAGAGTTTATTTATGTAAACCTCGTTGCCAGTTGGCATTTATATAAGAATCAGGGAATCGAGAGAAACCTCTCTTTCATTTCGTTACTGCGGTTGAACCAAATTACTTTTCACAAAATGTATTTCTTTTATCTCAAGCTTTGGACTAAACTAATAACTGGAATTGAATGAAATTGATTGGATTTAAAATTTTTTAAATATAATGCCTTAAATTGTATCCAAAAATATTTTTTATATATTTAAATAAAATTTGTATGAAATATATTACTTGCTTTTATTCAACATTTATATAAGTGCATACATAAGTGCATACATATTTGTCGCAGATATGTGTCGGATCTGCAAGCGATATGCGTAACAGGTTATGCGTTGGATCTGCTAGCGATATGCTCAGCAGATTATGCGTCAGATTCTGCTAGACATATGCCAGGCAATTGATGCCGCATATGTCTCATCAGGTGAGAGCACAATCTGCGCGTCGATCCGCAGATCTGCGTGCGCATACGCCATCAGTGTGCTAACAGAATGTTATCTGGGCCTATTCGTCTGAATTCAGCGAAAATATTTTAGGGGACCTCATTCGTTTTAAAGTGTCAACACGAATTAATTTCAGTGTCGGCCAATTCATTTTAATCCGCTAGATATTAAGTCAAGCTCCAATTCGCCAGAACTCGCCAGCGCGAATACAGTTAAAAACTGACCTATTCAATCGAATTCATAAGGTAACTAACTAGCGCGCAGGGCCATATAGGATCTGCTGCAAATATATAATAATGATTTCTGTATCTCAGTGTTGTCCTCTGGACTTGGGATCACTGGTTCGAGACTCGAGGCATGCAATTTTTATTGATTTTTTTCGAAATTACCTTGACCACGAATTAAGGCAAATTGACAAGCTTTCAATTCGCGCTGGCTCAGTTCGTTTCAAGGAATCAGAAAGAAGAATTCGGGCGAATTTGACATGTTAATTCGCCGCAATCCTCCAGAATTAGTTTCTTTTTGCTGGGATAGTAAACTTCAATGATATCATTTGAAAAATTCGAGTCTGGGCTTTGGGGGGGGGCAAGCCACCGTTCCCCTCCCCCCTCTGGATCCGCGCCTGATTTTAAGACAAAGTCGATTACTATACGTTGAAAAACAAGTCGCCTGGGAAATTTTGAACTTCCTAAACTTGATTTTCAGGAAAAACGTATTTAAAAGTGTTAAGAGACATAAGCACACGCGTTAAATTGTTTGCTCAAACATAAAATTGACCCACTTTCGGACATTTGCGGGACATACGAATAATGTCACAAGATAGAGTATAGATTGAAGTATGATATCACATAGGAATCACAAAATCGATACTTTCAACTTTTCTTCACAAAAAAGGGAATAATTCCTCAACTGCGAACAATAAACCAGGATCTTTCCTTGCGGAAGGTCATGTGCAATTATATATTCGAAAAAATAATTTATAATCAAGTTACTGACTAGAAAGATTGACAGAAGGTGTCCGAGGTTTACGCAGGGGCCGATATGTGACAGCTGGAAAATGAAGTGGTCGAGATGTGTCAGGAAGAAGAGGTCCGCAAGAATTCGATCCGTGAGAAGCATGTACGCACTTAGGTAAGAGGTCTAGTTGCGAACTTGAGCCTGTAAGAAGAAAAAATATAGATGGATGAATTTTACTCCTTAGAACATACAAATAGGTGAGTGAATGCTTCACTCCATTCCTATATATACAGGGTGTCTCGCGAGAATTCTGGTTCCTTTAAGGGGGCGTAGGGGGAGTAAAAGTAAGCAAAAAAGTCCCCAAAAATGTTTAAATATGGGGAATATTTTGGGAACAACAGAGGTTACAAATAGTATGTACATGTGAGCATGAATGGCGTGCGCGCGTCACGCCGAACAGGCAGTCCCCCACCAAAGCACTTGAGGTAATGATGGAAATCACTCAATTCGTTAAAGTTCAAGTTTGATCAAACTGAAAAATAACTTGTAATGAAATCTTGTACAAATCTTGTACGAGAATTTATTACAAGTTATTTTTCACTTACATAAACGTAACAAATAATTATAAAGAACAGATAGACCTCTAAATTACGTTTTGAAACATTTTTTTTTCTAATGGTATTTCATATCTTTTTACAATTTTTCAAAATGTAACACCACACATGCTCACACGTACATACATACAATTTGTACCCTCCCTTGTTCCCAAAATATGTCCCAGATCCAAAAATATCGGTGGACTTTTTTACTTACTTTTACTTCCCCCAAGCTCCCCTTAAAGGAACCAGAGTTCTCGCGGGACACCCTGATATATCAGGGTGTAAGTAACGAAACACCTACATAATTTTCCACGTAAAATATTTTTCAAAAAGGTCAATGTCATTCTTGAAGTGACTTTCAACGAGGAATCCAGTGGTGACCTTGAATTTGACCTTCAAGTTCGTTTCAAGGTCAACTTTATTTTTTGAAACGGGAACCCCTATTTTTGACAACGGCAATCGAAAGAGCGGGGAATTTCACGTTCAAAAATGTACTTCTATCATGTGTCAAGGGTGACCTTCAACTCAAGTTGAAGGTTATTAGGCTTGACCCAGGTAGGGGGCGGGTCCAGTCTGTATTGTTGCGGCTCAGGAGTTTACGAAAAATGTCGAGATCATTCTTGGAGTTACTTTTAACGAGGAATCCAGTGGTGACCTTGAATTTGACCTTGAGCTCAACCTCCAAGGTAATTTCAAGGCCCACTTTGTGTTTTCAATTGGGAACCCCTATTTTTGACAACGGCAATCCAAAGAGCGGGAAATTTTGCGTCGATTATAGGTCAAGAAGGACCTTGAACATCACCTTGAAGGTGAAGCTCAAGGTCAAATTTAAGGTCACTAATGGATTCCTCGTTAAATTTTACTCCAATAATGGCCTCGACGGTTTTTGTAAACACCAGAGCCGCAGCAGTACAGATTGGACCCGCCTCATACCTGGCTCAAGCTTAATAACCTTCAGCTGGAGCTCAAGGTCACCCTAGACCCATGACCTAAGTACATTTTTGAACGTAAAATTTCCCGCTCTTTCGATTGCCGTTGTCAAAATTAGGCATACTCTGTGGTGACAGAAACACCAAGAGCTTCAGCACGTTTCGCATCAGTTTTTGCGAAATCAAGCCGACTACCTCCGGAAAAATGGATACGTACGCTAAACGCTTCCCCAACCGCTGCTTGATCAAGCTGCAGACGAAAATGAAGCGACATTAAGACCATCCGCAGAAAGCAGGCACCTTCTGAAAGACGATCGCAATTTCAGTACAAGGAGCAACATCAACATGCAAGTTCCTCTTAAGCCCCAAGATCTGGCTAAAATGGATGCCTCCCTTCGTGGAGATATCTCGCAAGAGTCCGATCTCTGGACCATCAATTGCTCAGTTTATGGTGCTGCGAGAGCTTTGGCTGATTCAAATCGAAGGCTAAAACTGACGATGGATCAAAAGACCAGAAGACGCTTGCATCAACTGAACAAGAAAATTGGATGGGCAAGATAGAATGCGTCCCGTATTCAGTGTGTCATTGACTACATAACATCTGGTAGACCGTTCACGGGAAAGGTTCGAAAGTTCGCCCAAGAACTAAGGATCTTGAATCACTATTTGTGTTATTAGACATCTTAATACTGGAGAGAACTATACATACCTGTGCGTGCCTCAAAGCCGCATTCAGGACGGAACATCAGTGGAGTCTCTTCGAAGCAGATACAATCATCTTCTTCGACTGATTTGGTCTTCCAATCTGTCGGCGTTGAACAAACTATCTGCGACTATCATGCTTGCCGTTCCGGTTCTACTCTACTCGTTTTGGGGTGGTTCAATGGACGAAGAACGAGCTCAAGGCCCTTGATGTCACCACACATAAGATCATGCATATGCACCAAAGCTTGCATATCATTTCGTCAGTTCGGCGATTATACATTTCACCCCGTCAAGGCGGACGCGGACTTTTGAATCTCCAGTGTTTTCATAACCGAATGGTTCTAAGTACAGCTTACATCGTTGCGAATGGCAGAGATCCTCTTCTAAAGATGGTCAGGAACCACGAGATAATTGGCGAAGGAGCGTTCCTTTACAAAGCCGCGCAGCAAGCGGCCGAGACCCTTTGCCTGAATTTTAACATCAGAAGTAAAGAATGTGCATTAATCCATCTAGACGCTTCACGTCTAAAATCGAAGTAAAAAAAGTAGAGGTTGTAAAATTTTACCAAGAGCTACTGGACAAGCATGTGCACGAAAACTTTCACAGAAATTTAGAAAACAGTCCTTGCCGAAGGAGCAATATTTTGCTTTCCTCAAATCATCAGGACTCAATTCAGGTACATTGTCCTCCAAGACTTCGAGAAACTGAACTATATTTGTGATCGAAATCTCGGCTCCGTCCGAATGCAACATCACTGCAAAGGAGAAAGAAAAAGAGGAGAGGTATCATGACCTTAAAAGCGAGCTGCAACAACTATACCCAAAATATTTGGTGCGAGTAATTGTCCTTGTGATAGGTGATCTTGGAGGTGCGAAACTATCCATGGTTCCTAACCTTAAAGCCATACCCGCGTGCCAAACATATGCCAAGGCACTTGCGAAATGGATGCAGAAAGCTCTCATCCTTGGGTCGCTTCGTGTACCCATGACACAAGAGGGTTTCGCCGGCCTGTCGTTGTGATTTCGTGGTGTCCTTAGACCACCCATTTCACGGTTGTAAGACGTGGCCATAGGTGTGTTTTACCGCGATTCTACTGGGGGCTTTTGACTTTTTTTAGATAGCAGTTGCTCTTAGTAGGACCATGTGGTGGTTATTTAACTCTTTTTTAAATTATATATATAAGGAGTTGAAGAACCACCCCACGGTCCCACTAAGAGCAACAGCAATCTAAAAAAATGTCAATAGCCCCCAGTAGAACTGCGGTAAATCACACCTATGTCCACGTCTCACAACCGTGAGATGGGTGATCACAGGGCACGATGAAATCACAACGACAGACCAGCGAAAACCTCGTGTGTCTTGAGGACAGGAAGCGACACAAGGATGACAGTTTTCCGCATCCACCTCGCAAGTTCCTTGGCATATTTTTGGCACGCGGGTATGGCTTTAAGGTGACGTACCAGTGATAGTTTCGCACCGTCGGAAGGACCCATCACAAGGACAATTACTCGCACCGAATATTTTGGGTACAGTCGTTGCAGCTCTCTTTTAACGTCTTGATACCTCTCCTCTTTTTCTTTCTTCTTTGCAGTGATCTTGTATTCGGACGGAGCCGAGAATTCGATCACGAATATAGTTCGTTTCTCGATGTCTTGGAGAACAATGTCAGGCCTCGAGTGCGCAACGGAGACTGCTGCCCGAAAATCGTAGTTCCAGAATATGTTGCACTTGTCGTTTCGGACAATTGACTCTTATCTCCCTTGGAGCGTTCGACAGGGCAGGGTCGCGACCAATACCGTAAGAGCGACAAAGACGGTAATGAAGCTCTTTTAGGGCCGCATTATGTCTATAGATATATGTCGTACATGCGTGGGTCAGACACCCCGATAGTATGTCATACCTATCACTGAGAACCTCTAGACATAAAATGCGGTCACGGTATGCTAAGTTGGAAATGACACCGTCCTGGCATGCGAAAATGAAACGCTCTGTACCTGAATGCAGTCCTAATGATTTGAGAAAAGCAAAAGTTTGCTCCTTCAACAAGGACCGTTTTTCTACATTTCTGTGAAAGTGTCCGAGCATTGTCTTGTCGAATAGCTGTTGGCTAAATTTTTTAACCTCTGCTTTCTTCACGTCGGCTTTTAGAAGTTAAGCATCTAGATGGAGTAATCCACTTTCCTCACTTCTGAAGTTAAAATTCAGGCCAAGGGTCTCGGCTGCTTGCTCCGCGGCTTTGTAAAGGAACCCTCCTTCGCCAATCATCTCGTGATTCCTAACCATTTTTAGGAGAGGATCTCGGCCATTCGCAACGATGTAAGCTGTACTTAGAACAATTCGGTTATGAATTGATATGCAAGCTTTTATGCATATGCATGATCTTACGTGTGGTGACATCAAGGGCCTTAAACTCGTTCTTCCTCCATTGAGCCACCCCAAACGAGTAGACTAGAACCGCGACGGCAAGCATGTTAGTCGCAGATACCTTGTTCAACGCCGACAGATTGGAAGACCAAATCTGCCGCAGGAGATGCTTGTATCTGCTTCGCAGAGATTCCTTCACTGATGTTACGTCCTGAATGTGGCTTTGAGGCACGCCCAGGTATGTATAGGTATCTCCAGTATTGAGATGTCTAATAACACTTATAGTCACAAGCTCATGGTCCTTGGGAACGCTAGTAATCTTTCCTTTCTTCAGATTAATTTTGGCACACTTGTCCAAACGAAAGTCCATCTCGATCCCTCCTGTGTATTTCTTGGCAATATTTATAGCAGTTTGAAGTTTGCTTATACCAAAGGCATAGATCTTCAGGTCATCCACATAAAATACATAAGTAACCTTATGCTCGCGCTGATTAGTGTCGCCACAGAGGTATTCAGGAGAATTTCATAGTGCGAGAGATAGAGGCAGAAGTATAGTGCAAAAAAGCAAATGTCTCATGGTATCACCTGGAAAGACGCCACTCTGGAAGGTGATGTTGTTCGTTGTCACACGATAATTTCTAGATGAGATAGTAAATATAGTTTTCCAAAGAGGCATCAATCTCTCTATGAATCTTACTACGTGTGGATGTACCTTCAAGCTTCAATCAATATAATTATAACGAGATTGCACATAGAGACAAAGAAGAGGACATTTGGCATCTCCTTAGACGCTTACACCTAATTCCGCCCAAGCCTGATGACCTTTTAAAGACTTTTTTTACAATCCCAGTTCTAGACTTATCCTCATCATTTTCCACTACCCCTCTTAATTCAACATTTAATGACTCTGACTTCTTTTTCGATGACATCACACCTGAAATACTTTCGGAAAAAATACTTGTAATCAAATCAAATGCCATTGGAACTGATGGAATATCAAAGAAAATTATTAAACTTGCCCTTCCAATTATTTTTCCTATTCTATTGCATATCTATAGTGCTTCCCTTCAGGTCGGTATCTTCCCAGATATCTGGAAAAATGCTGTTATATGCCCAGTTCCTAAAAAAATTGTTCCTCTCGAAAAAATTGTTCACCTGCAACTTTCTTAATTTCTCGAATTATCTAAGGGCATTGACCCGATGCAATCAGGTTTTCGGGCAAAGCATAGCACTCTTACTGCTTCCCTTAAAGTAACGACTGATCTCAAATTAGCAATGAATAATAGGGAGATCACGATTGTTGTTCTGTTTGATTTCACGAAGGCTTTTGATATGGTCAACCATAAGTTACTCCTACAAAAGTTAAACTCCTTTAACGTGACAAACTCTGTTATCAAGTGGTTCAAATACTTTTTAATAACCGGTCTCAAATAATTATTAATAGTAGTGGTGAGCTTTCTGATTGGTGGGAAGTCAAAAGTAGGGTTCCTCAGGGCTCCATTCTGGCACCCCTCCTCTTCAATTTGTTCACCTCTGACCTTGGAAGTGAACTTCAACATTGAAAATATCAAAAATACGCTGTCGATTTAAAAATCTATTAATCGGGACCAATATCTTCATTAAGTAGGTTACTTGTTCTAGTCCAGTAGGGTATCAATCGCGTTATCCTCTGGGCCTGAAAAAATGGACTTACTCTTAACCCGGACAAAACTCAGGCAAATGTCGTTGGAACTACTTCATCTCCGTCGCTTGAAACACTGGCATCATTTCCACCTCTTCGTATCGAGAATCTTACTATCCCTTTTTCGGAAGTGGTTAAAGATCTGGGATACTTCCATAACCGTACCTTGTCCTGGAAGGGACATGTACAGAATAACTCAAGGAATACATACAGAATTCTACAACAAGTTTGTAGGAATAAGGACTCGTTACCAACCTCCACTCGGTTATTTGGTTAAAAGTCTAATTTTGCCCCATTTTGACTATGTCTGTTTAGCTTATGATGATTTGACCGAAGATTTAAATTTAAAGCTTGAGAGTGCGTTGAATGCCTGCGTCCGTTTTATCTACAATTTGCCTAAATACGGGCACATAACTCCATACAGACTTAAGGCGGGTCTGCTTAATGTTGCCAAGAGAAGACAATTATTTATGGGTAATTTGCTCTACACTCTTTTTAAGAACAAAGCTTGCGAGTATCTATTCAACCTATTCCAATTTGTAGACAGAGACCTTCCAGCACAGTCTACGCTTCATAAAGGACATACAATCCTTAAGATTTCTTTTCACAGAACGTGTCAGCTTCAAAGATCATTTATAGTAAGGGGTGCCCGACTATGGAATAAAATACCATATGATATTAGAAATGCACCTTCCCTGTATCATTTCAAGAATCTCTTTTTCAAATATTTGTACAATACTCCTAACCCAACTATTGATTACTCACTGGTGAACTCTCATATTTAGTTATTGAACATTTCATCTTCGAATTTTCTTTTGTCTTCATTAACTTTTGCAAAGTATTTCTTTTACACATAGTTTTTCTATCTTCATTTCTACCATAACATGCAGAAGATCTACCATTTAACCACCTAATGTTAATCAATACGCATTAATCTCAAACCTAATTTAATACGTATTTTGAGGTCGACTCTATTCATTTATTTAATTCAGTTTATAGATTAGATTATAAGATTAATCAAGTATTCTGCCGATCAGTGCTTCCACAAATTTGTAATGACCCTGTATTATCCTGTTCCTTAGAGGGCTATTTAGCCCTAGGGACTTTTCTTGAATAAATAGAAATACAAGCTTTTCAACAGATAGATGATAAGTCTATGAGAGGTTGAATCGACGACTTTCCGGTAGTCAATCCGGGCCATTAGCAGGACGCGCTGATGGGCTGCAGCGTCTTTTCAGACACAGCTGTCAATTAGCGGGTTCTCTCGACAGCCTGCTATACCTTTTTTCAAGCCACGTTGTTCGTACATCTCTCGCCATACAGACTCAATTCGTCGAACAATCCTGTTGTTCAGAACAGCTGTAAAGATCTTATACAGTGTGTTAAAACAAGTTATTGGCCTGTAATTCTCTGGGTTGGACAAGTTGCCTTTTATCGGCCGGAGTATAGTGCGTGCTAACACCACCCACTGCGGAATGGACGTCTCCGGCTTCAAATATGAGGTGAATATGTGGGCCAAATGCTGGTGTGTAAAAGTAAACTTCTTCCATCAGAAGTTCTTGATACAATCTGCTCCGGCTGCGGAAAAGTTCTTCGTGCATATAAGTACTTTTTTCACTTCATCGGCAGTGATTGATGGACATTTCTCCTCAGATTGTATGAGGTTGTCGCAAAATTCCACTCTGTGGTGCCAGAAACACCCAGAGCATTAGTACGTTTCGCATCAGTCTTTTGGAAATCAAGCCGAATACCTCCGGAAGAAGATTTTTATTCGGACCGCTTCCCCAACCACTGCTTGATAAAGCTGCAGACGAAGATGAGGAAGCGACATTGAGACCAACCGCAGAAAGCAGGCACCTTCTGTGAGATGATCGCGATTTCAGTACCCCAAGATCTGACTGAAATGGATTCCTGCCTTCGTGGAGATATCTCGCAAGAGTCCGACCTCTGGTCCGACCGACTATGGATCAAAAGACCGAAAGACGCTTGCATCAACTGAATAAGAAGATTGGATGGGCAAGACAGAATGCGTCCCGTGTTTAATGTGTGATTGTCTGACGCTAGGAGAAGAATACAAAAGAGGGAGAGATGGATCAGGGAGAATCAACAAATTTCTCGCTGATCTATCGCGCCTCTCCAACGATCTCCCTGTTTCTGTAAAAAATCTACACAAGCTCAAAGAGGTAGAGACTGTTTGGACAGAGCTGTACAAGATCCCGAGAACACTAGAGTTGCATGAAGGTACTGACAAAATCATCCGCTTCAAGGAATTTTGCGACTACCTCATAAAATCTGGAGAGGAATGTCCATCAATCACTTTCGAAGAGATGAAAAAAGCACTTAAAGGCACGAAGAACTTTTCCGCTGCTGGACCAGATTGTATCAAGAACTTCTGGTGGATGAAGTTTACTTTTACACACAAACATTTGGCCCGCAAATTCATCTCATATTTAACGTCGGAGACGCCCATTCCGCAGTGGCTGGTGTTAGCACGCGCTATACTGCTGCCGAAGAAAGGCAATTTGCCCAACCCAGAGAATTACAGGCCAATAACTTGTATGAACACACTGTATACGATCTTTGCAGCTGTCCTGAACAACAGGATTGTTCGACGAATTGAGTCTGTATGGCGAGAGATGTACGAACAACGTGGCTCGAAAAATGTTGTAGGCTGTCGAGAGAACCTGCTAATTGACAGGTGTTTCTGAAAAGACGCTGCCATCCATCAGCGCGTCCTGTCAATGGCCTGGATTGCCTACCGGAAAGCTTTCGATTCAACCTCTCTTAGAATTATCATCTGGCTGTTGGAAAGCTTGAGGGTACATCCACATGTAGTGAGATGCATAGAGAGATTGATGCCTCTTTGGAAAACTAGATTTACCATCTCATCTAGGAATCATCGTCTGACGACGAACAAGGTTACCTTCCAGAGGGGCGTCTTTCAAGGGGATAGTATGAGCCCTTTGCTTTTTTGCATCACACTTCTGCCTCTATCTCTCGCACTACGAAATTCTCCTGGATACCTCTGTGGCGATACTAATCAGCGTGAGCATAAGGTCACTCATGTATTTTATATGGATAACCTGAAGATCTATGCCGCTGGTAAAAGCAAACTTCAAACTACTATAAATATCGTCAAGAACTACATAGGGGAGATCGGGATGGACTTCGGTTTGGACAAGTGTGCCATAATTCATTTGAAGAAAGGAAAGATTACTGCCGTTCCCAAGGACCCTGATCTTGTGGATATAAGTGTTATTAGACATATTAACACTGGAGAGACCTATACATATCTGGGCGTGCCTGAAAGCCGCATTCAGGAGGTAACATCAGTGAAGGAGTCTCTCCGAAGCAGATACAAGTATCTTGTTCGACAGATTTGGTCTTCCAATCTGTCGGCGCTGAACAAGGTATCTGCGACTAACATGATTCCCGTCCCGGTTCTACTCTTCTTGTTTGGGGTGGTTCAATGGACGAAGAACGAGCTTACGGCCCTTGCTGTCACCACGCGTAAGATCATGCATATGCATAAAAGCTTGCATATTAATTCGTCAGTTCCGCGATTATACATTTCACGCCGTCAAGGTGGACGCGGACTTCTGAATCACCAGTGTCTTCATAACCGAATTGTTTTGATCACAGCTTATATCGTTGCGAATGGCAGAGATCCTCTCCTAAAGATGGTCAGGAACCACGAAATGATTGGCGAAGGAGCGTTCCTTTACAAAGCCGCGGAGCAAGCTGCCGAGACCCTTGGCCTGAATTTCAACATCAGAAGTGAGGAAAGTGCATTACTCCATCTAGATGCTTCACGTCTAAAAGCGGAAGTCAAGAAGGGAGAGGTTAGAAAATTTCACCAAGAGCTACTCGACAAGCATATGCACGGAAACTTTCACAGAAATGTAGAAAAACAGTCCTTGTCAAAGGAGCAAACTTTTGCTTTCCTCAAATCATCAGGGCTCAATTCAGGTACAGAGGGCTTTATTTTCGCATGCCAGGACGGTGTCGTCTACACCTTAGCATAACGTGCCCGCATTTTGTGTCAAGAAGTTCCCAGTGATAGGTGCAGAGCGTGTCATGCACACGCTGAGTACCTAGAACACATACCATCGGGGTGTCCGGCCCACGCAGGAACAACGTATATCTATAGACATAATGCGGCCCTAAGAGTACTTTATTACCACATTTGTCGCTCTTACGGTGTTGGTCGCGACCCTGCCCTGCCGAACGCTCCAAGGGATATAGAGTTAATTATCCGAAACGAGAAGTGCCAGATTTTCTGGAACTACGATTTTCGGGCAGCAGTCTCCGTTGCGCACTCGAGGCCTGACATTGTTCTCCAAGACTTTGAGAAACGAACGATATTCGTGATCGAATTCTCGGCTCCGTCCGAATACAACATCACTGCAAAGGAGAAAGAAAAAGAGGAGAGGTATCAAGACCTTAAAAGAGAGCTGCAACGACTGTACCCAAAATATTCGGTACGAGTAATTGTCCTTGTGATAGGTACTCTCGAAGGTGCTAAATTATCACTGGTTCGTAACCTTAAAGCCATACCCGCGTGCCAAAAATATGCCAAGGCACTTGCGAGATGGATGCAGAAAGCTGTCATCCTTGGGTCGCTTCCTGTCCTCAAGACACACGAGGGTTTCGCCGGCCTGTTGTTGTGATTTCGTCGTGCCCTGTGACCACCCATCTCACGGATGTGAGACGTGGCCATGGGTGTGTTTTGCCGCGGTTCTACTGGGGCTATTGACATTTTCTTTTCAGATGGCAGTTGCTCTTAGTGGTACCCTGCGGTGGTTGTTTAACTTTTTTTTTAATTATATATATACTTTGCGACCCAAGAATGACAGCTCTCTGCATCCATCTCGTAAGTATCTTACAATGTTTTTGGCACGCGAGTATGTCCTCCAGGTTACGAACCAGCAATAGATTTGCACCTCCAAAAGCACCGATCATAAGGGCAATCATTTTAACCGAACATCCTGGGAGCAATTGTATCAGCTCCCTTATAAGGACTCGATACTTTTCCTTATACTTGACTAAAATGTTGTAGTCGGCCAGAGCAGCGAATATGATAACGAATGTAGTTCGTTTCCCGAAATCAAGGATAACGGTGTCAGGCCTCGTGTGTACAATGGAGACTGCTGTCCAAAACTCGTAGTTCCTGTAAACTCGGCACTTCTAGTTCTGGACAATTGACTCTGTCTCCCTCGGAGCGTTCAGCAGGTTAGGGCCGCGGCCGCATTGTGTCGGTGAAGATACATCGTTCTGGCGTGAGTGAGACACCCGCAAAGTATGTTTCCGACGTACTCAGGATGTGCAAGACACGCTCTGAACCTATCGTTAGGAACTTCTTGACGTAAAATGCGGCTACGGCGGCATAAAATAGCAGGACACGATCCTGGTACGCGAAAATGAAACCTTCTATGCTTGAATTAAGCCCGGATAATTTTAGGCCCTCTAATCATTTGAGTAGCTCCTTTGCCAATCATCTCGTGATTCCTGAACATTATCAGGAGAGTATCTCTTCCGTTTGCGATGATGTGAGCTGTAGTGAGGATAATTCAGTTATAAAGACAATAAAGATTCAGATCTCCGCGTCCGTTTTTGGCGTGAGATTCACAAGCGCAAACGGACGAGTCGATATGCCAGTTCTTCTGTTTATACATGTTCTTACGCTTAGCGATAATGAAGGCCACGTGCTTGTGCTTCATCCATGAAATCACTCAAAACAAATAGAGTAGAGCCCACACGGTAATCACGTTGAAAGATTGGAAGACCAAATCTATCGAAGGAGACGCTTGTATCTGATTCGGAGTGCCTCCTTCACTGATGTTATATCCTGAATGCGGCTCTCAGACACGCCTGCGTATAGGTACGAGGTGTGTCCAGAATGTACCTGACACAGGGAGATAGGCCAGGACTGTATGAGTACTACCGAAGTTGTGTATGGCCGTGTTTCACTGAAATTTCTGTATAAGCTGCGATGAATGGACATGTTCGTTGCCGTTGTGAAACAACAAATCCCGACTTTTCCACAAATCAGGTCATTTTCTTCTTACTGCTTCATGTAATCTCTTTAGGACTTCTTGTGAATACTCTTTTATTACCGTCTTACTTCTTGAAGCATATTCATAGTCCGCTTTCTTTGCTCTCAGGGATCGAGGTGACTTCCGCTGCGAAGGTTGGGCTTTTGTCTCCGGGACATGGTCATAAATCCATGATTCATATCCAGTAATGACCGTTTTGAACATTTCTGGGTTGTTTTTGTGGTTGAATCTAAATTGTAGTGTACGACTTCCACTCGAGAATTCTTTTGGTTTTCCGTCAGCAGTCGTGAAATGAATTTAGCAGATACGCGGCTCAAATCCAAATCTTTGCTCGAAATTTACGAAAAAATACAAAATTTACGGAAAAATAGTATTTGGAATCCCTAGGTATTGCTCTATCTCTCTTACTGTTCAACGACGATTTCCATTCATTAACATTCGCACTCTTTCCACGTTTTGAGGTGTTTCAGCCGTTGCGAACCCATCAGAGCGAGGGTCACTTTTCACTGAAGTACGACCACTTTCAAATCGCCTGAACCACTCTTTAATTCAGGTATCACTCATAGAGTCATCACCATACACTTTCAGAGGCCCATGAATATCGCCCAAATTCCATTTAACCTAAGTTTTATTAGACCGAAACGCAAGTTGACGAACAGGGATTTTTCATGATTTTTATTTTTTCCAATTTTCAGGTGAAATAACCTCTATTTGTTCTGACTACGAGTTATAGTAATTTCTACTATACTGCATCCTCATTTGGCATCATTTGTATATTTTTGGATTTTTATTCCCAGTGATATTTATTATTCCCAATTTTAATTCAATACGATTTTTCTTTTTTCAAATTTGTATTTAACATACCTGTCATATTTCCGAATCTTCACATAACCTAATATTCATTTGCATGAATTTCTACTTTTCATATTTTACATTTATTCGAATTAATATTTGACATGATTTATTTTTTGCCGAATAACCGCATAACCTAGCGTTCATTTACACGAATCGCCATTTGTCATAATGTCCACTTCATCGAATTGCAATGTCACAGAAAGTTGATTCGTACTACAGTCCATCCGGCTTAAAATAAAGGCCCGAAATTCAAATGAGAAATTCTGATTGGCTGATTTTGAATTTGGCGCCATTATTATAGGCCGGAGGGGCTGTATGGCAAATGAAATTTCTGTGACATTGGCGATTCGATGAAGTGGTAATGATGAAAAATGGCCATTCATGTAAATGAATGCTAGGTTATGTGGTTATTCGGCAAAAAATAAATTAAGTCAAATGTTAATTCATATAAATGTAAAATATGACGATTCGGCTAAAGAGAAGTTGTATTAAATGAAAATTAGAAAAAATAAATATTATGGGGAATAGAAATTCGAAAATACGAAAATGATGCCAAATAAGGATTCGGTATAATAGAAATGATTATAACTGATAGTCAGGAAAAATAGAGGTTAGGTCACCTGAAAATTCGAAAAAATATAAATGATGAAAAATCTCTTTTAGGCAACTTGATTTTCGGTCAAATAAAACTTAGGTTGAAAGAAATTTGGGGATATTCATGCGCCTTACACTTTCCGAATCATAATGATGGTTTCCGAACATGAATGTCAAGTTTTTGGAAAAATTCAATACACACTCTAAACGTTTACGTAAATGCGTAAACTACTGGATTAAAGATTCGCTAGCCCGTGTCATTTAGTATGGTGTCACTAAATGGCAGATACCTATTTTTGAGAATAGCACAACTGGATACATAGTTAGAGCATAACGTCGGATTCTTTCCAGACATTTTCCGACTTATTGTCGGGTGCTCTGCGCGTTCAATCATTTGGAACCACATTTACAACTGGTTTTAGCATTTTCATAGTTGTTCTCATGAATAGCTAAGGAGAGAGTTCGTTAACCCTTGCAGAGCCCCGCATAGAAGCATAGGGCTATTTTCTACAGAAAGTCGCCCAGTCACCGTTGTAAGACACCTCAGCCAGGTGCCATTCAGCTTTTGCACGGATCATACGCCTCAGTTTGGTTTTTGCTGATTATGGTTACAAATTTAATAAGCAGTCGCGGAAAATTGTGAAAGGCTGGTTCTGTGGGAAAAATCCCCAAGCTCAGACGTAAAACCCGTCTCAAAAGCTGAGTGACGCCTGGATGAAACGTCTTACATCGGTCTCTCTAGGATACCGAACGTTGTCCTAGAGTATGCAGCCTTAGAATTGCATGCGAGGTTCTACAAGCGTGCACGAAACCTTTTCTTAGTTGCTCGTGGGAACAACAATGACACCACCAAACCCAGGTCAAGATGCGGTTCAAAACGATCGAACGCGCAGAGCACCCGACAACGGGTCAACAAACAATACCGATCACCCTAGAGTTCGGGGTGATGAAAATAATTTGGATAGAAACACGACGACGAACATTATCCCTGTTCACACACTCGGTGGTGCCAGAAACGCCCAGAGATTCAGTTCGTTTCACAACCATTTTTGCGAAACCAAGTTTCCTACCTCTTGAAAACTGGATATGATCGCAGAGCGCTTTCCCAACAGCTGTATGAACAAGCCGCAACGAAGGGAAGGAAGCGACATTAAGACCAATCACGAAAAGCAAACCCCAAGATCTGGCTGAAATGAATGCCTCCCTTCGTAAGGATATCTCGGAGGAGTCCGACCTCTTGACCATCAATTGTTCAGTTTATGGTGTGGTGGGGGTTTGGCTGATTTAAATCAAATGATAAAGCCAACGATGGATCAAAAGATAACCCTGAAAAGTCAAAGCTGCTGACAATCCAGCAGCTCATTGTTGACAAAATACGGGTGTTGTCTGACGCAAGGATAAGAATGCAGAAGAACTTTTCAGTCGCAGGACCAGATGATATCAAGAACTACTAAATATTGAAAAATAAATATTTAATAAATTAAATATTAAGTAAATATTAAATATCGGTGGCTCAGTTGGTAAGACGCTCGGGGTTCGATCCCTGAGCCAGTACCTTTTAAAATTCTGCTATGTACCTTTACCGAGGTTCTGGTGGTTCGGAACCCACCTTAAGCTGTAGGTCCCCCTCCATCATGCACTTGACTGCAAACCAGTCCGTGAATGATGGTGTAAAAACTCGGCTTTGACCAATATGTCAAGGCACACGTTCTTATCAGATCACTTGATTGCATTATAATAATGCGCCCATGACTGTTAATATATACCGGGACATCCCCGTGCATACTATTAAAAAAATTAATTGAAAAATCCAACTCTAACCAAAAATACCTTAGTCATATTGGGCTGTAACCATCTTAAGCCTGAGGCATTAATTTTTAGTAATAATGTAATATAATATAATATGATATAATATAATATAATGTAATGTAATGTAATGTAATGACATGTCATGACATGCCATGTCATGTCATGTCATGTAATGTAATGTAATGTAATCTAATATATAATAAGTATATAATATATAATAATAATATATACCCCCATCATGCACTTGACTGCAACCCAGTCCGTGAATGATGCGGTAAAAACCAGGCTTTGCCCAATATGTCAAGGAACACACTCTAATCAGATCACTTGATTGCATTACAATAATGCGTCCATGACTGGTGATATATGCCGGGACAACCCCGTGCATACCATTCAAACAATAAATGAAAAAATTCAACTCTAACATAAAATGCCTTCGACATATTGGACTGTAACGATCTTAAGCCTGAGACATTAATATCTAATAGCAATATTATAATATTAAATATTACTTCTCATACTACCACGGATTAAGGAATTCATATGGTAAGGGTAAGTAAGGGATGTATAAGACAAAGTATAGATTCAAGATCAATCTAGAAATCGCGTATTGTTTATTCAAACAATATACCCGTTCCAAAACATTGGTCCGACACGAGTCGCTGTTAAATATTAAATAATATATTTAAGTAGTCTATACAGAGCATATTTTTGTAGGCTCATGCCACCTTCTTTGAATATTTTTTTGGGACAATTCGGAACTGCACGCTTTATTTGATATTATTTTGAAAGCTGTCTTTGGGGTGTGTGGAAGAGTTTCGGTGTTCTATCAGGATCACCTATAATTTTATTTAAAAAATGTTGGACCTAACTTTTTGTCAAAACAGAGAAGTTGAAAGTGTTTAAACTTGTTTGAATTTTTAAAAAACTCCTGTGAATAACAAAATTCCAGTGAATGGTTTATCTAATACATTTTTCGATAACAAATAATAGCATAAACCGTCAACCGGGGGGATAGGCTTTAGTTTTTCACAAACCGATACTGAGGCGTTCTGTAGAAAGTGCCTAAATTGTTTCAAATTTGCTTTAGCTGTTAAAATACGTTCTTCAAGCTCTCAAAAAGATATATTATATATTTAAAAATAATTGAATAAAGAATAAAAAATTTATTAATAAATTTATTGAGGTAACAGCTACTTGTAACAATTCACCACGCGATTCGCCGAATCGCTACACTTAAAGTTTTTGAATTATTTAAAGCCTATGGTAATTTTTTCCATGGTTACAACAAAGCATAGTTATACGCATTTATCCCATATTGAAATTATTTCAAAATTAAAATAGCCTATCGCAGGTATAATAAGAAAAAATCAAGAGCTAAAGATAACTTAATCTTCTTATTCATTATAAATATTTATACTATGAATGCTCATGAGAATATCTTTGTATAAGACAAAGCAAAGTTAATAATAATAAGGAAAGAAAGAAGAATTAGTTGTAACGTAGGAAGATGAAAGATAAATCATATGTTATTTGTGAATAACTTAAAAACGAGAACTAAAACAAAAATGAGCAGAAAGGATTCTGTTCCTCTCCCGGAGTCTAACCCTTAATTAATGCGAGATATTGACAGTTTTAACACCATTCGTTTTTCACAAATAAATATGTACTCATTTATTCACATGGAAGATATAACAGAGACATTGCGTGATCTATTGATCCCAAGATCAATTCGAAAATGCAATTTTTTGAGCCTTTGACGATTCAGTAAAAATGGTTGTAGCGATTCACCCCAGACTAGCAATTCACCCCGGTTGACGAAAATCATATTCCAGTAAATAATTTTTGATCAAGTTACTGACCAGGACGCTCCTCAGGCGAAGGTCTGCACGGAGAATGCGATGTGTGAATTTTCTCAAGAGGGCGAGGTCCACCATAAAAAGATTCGTAGGAAGTATATGCGCCATTGGGTAAAAAGTCGAACTGTGAAGTTAAATCTGTGACAGGAAATAGAAATGGATAAATTTTTAATACTTAAAATATATACTGATATTAGAATGAGCAAATAGGCACATGTAATGAAAGTAGCTCGTAAATCAGGTGGCTATCTTACGTACAGTTACAAGAGAAAAAAGTCCCGGAATAGCGCAGAATTTACAGGGTGATTCGGTGTAAAAAGGAGCTCAAATTTTTAATAGCACACTGTAAAAAAGGTATCATTTCACGGCTAGTTTTCGGTATTGAACCAGTCCCCCCTAGGGATGGGCGATTCTGAATCGATTCTTCGAAGATCGATCTTTTTCACTCTAAAGATCGATCTTTTGAATCGATTCTTTGCGAGTCGATTTTTTATTGGATCGATTCTTTACCCCCAGAATCGAAGAAGCGATTCTTTCATTTTTATTTATCTGTCCGTCCTATAGTTTCGTGAACACGGCGTACATTTTTATCTTCATTGCTCTTATAATTTTTTATTTTGTGCCCCAGACTGCATCTCAATCTAAGCGCAAACGCAGCCTGCGCTCAAAATCTTTATTATCAAAGTTTCGAAATGGAATAGATCTCTTTTTCTATCCTTTATTGTTAGAACTGGAGTCCGAAATTTTTTATGATATAAAAGTTGCATTTGTAGGGAGCCGTCTAATACTAATACGGACTAGTATATTTGAGTATACTTTAGTAGACAATAGAACAATGGAAAATTATTTCCAATATAAAAGAACAAACATTTAAGCATTTTTCCTGGTTTACAAAGTTTTTTTGTGAAAACAGGAATAAACAGTGTCTAATTGTCGATGTTTAATCATTTTATTTGAAATTGAATAAATGTAATGATTTATAGGTAAATATAAACTATTTAGGACATTTTTACATCGATCTCAAAAGATCGATTCTTTCAAGATCGATTCTTCTGATTCGATTTTTTTGCTGAATCGATCTTAATAAATTCGATCCTGGATCGATTCACGAATCGATCTTTTCGAGAGAATCGCCCATCCCTAGTCCCCCCCCCGAAATATGGTCTCGGGTGGCTCTATTTTAATGTCACTTTATTTTGATGCCACTAAATGCACCCGCTTCTAGCGAAATCGCGGTAGAATTTAAGCCGTAACCACGTCTCGCGACCGTGAGATAGGTGGTTACAGTCTGCGACGAATTCAATACGATGATCCGGCAAAAGTCGCGTGCATCCTGAGAACACGGAGCGACCCAAGGACGACCGCCTTCTGCATGCTCCCCGCAAGTGTCTTAGCATTTTGTTGACACACAGGGATGCTTTTCAGGCTATTAAACAGTGAAACTGTGGCACCTCCAAGAGCGTCGATGATCAAGACGATTAGCTTAACAGAACATTCCGGGTATAACCGTCGCAACTCCCTTATAAGGTCTTTATACCTCCCTTTCTTTTCATTCTCCTTGGCTCTGAGGCAGGCCCAGGTATTTATAGCACTCCCCAGCGCCAAGGTGTCGTATGGTGTCGTATGTAGTTTCTCTTAATTTTTAGCATCTTGAAATTATCCATGTAAGATACATGACTGACTTTATGCTTTCGATGTCCAGGTTTGCCGCAGAGGTACCCTTCGGAATTGCGAAGTGCGAGAGATAGTGGCAATGATGTGAGGCAAAAGAGGACAGGGCTCATGGTGTCGTCTTGCAACAAAACATCTCGGAAAGGTGACACTGTTAGTGATCACACGGTGTTTTTCAGATGAGATAATTAATCTGGTTTTCCAAAGCGGCATTAATATCTCTATGCACCTCACGATGTGTGGATGAACCTTCATGCTTCCCAACAGACAGATGATAAGTCTATGGGAGGTTGACTCGAAAGCTTTCCGGTAAGCAATCCAGGTCATCGATAGGTAACGCTAATAGGAAGCTGCGTCTGTACGGACACATCTATCGATGAGCAGGTTCTCGCGACATCCTGCTACGCCTTTCTTTGAGCCGCATTGTTCGTACATCTCTCGCCACACAGGTTCAATTGTCCGAACAATTCTATCATTCAGGATAGCTGTGAAGATCTTATACAGTGTGGTCAGACAATTTATTGGCCTGTAATTCTTAGGGTCAGGTAAGTTGCCCGTCTTCGGCAGGAGCACTGTGCGCCCTTCCACCAACCACTCCGGAATAGGCTCTTCTGACTTTAGATGTGAGGTGAAAATGCAGTCCAGATGCTGGTGGTTCGAAGGAAACTTCTTTCACCAGAAGGTCTCGATACCGTCTGGTCCCGGAGCGGAATAATTCTTGATGCCTTTTAATAAGTTTTTCACCTTCTCGGTAGTGATAGGTGGGCACTTCTCCTCAGGTGTTATATAGCATTCGTATTCTGTCAACAATATGCTGCCTGATGTTCAGTAGCTTTGACTTGTTCAGTGTATGATGACAGATCCGCAGTTCGAGCGCGAACTGTCGAACCTTGGCAGTGAAATTCCTGCCAGATGTTATGTAGTCAATCACACACTGAATGCGGGACGCGTACTG
>CAKNXH010062904.1:0-64308 GCA_932178445.1 Andricus quercusramuli | reverse complement strand
AGTTAATATGGGGTAAAGAACCTAAAGCAACGAATCGAAACTTTTGACTATATACATATACATGCATTTTTAAATTAAAAAAATAAATATTCAACTAAATAGTTCAATCTTTAACTAAACAATATAAATTTCAAACCAAAGATGGAATGATTCAATTTTCATTTTAAAAAAATGAATGTTTAACCAAAAATAATTTTTAAGAAAATTGTTAATTTTTCAACTAAAGAGATGAATTTTTAACTGAAATGATGAATCTTCAATATGAAAAAATCTGCCCCCCGAGCGGGCACATTCTCATCGCGTGCTGCGCGCGCGGCTCGCAAGTTCGAGCGCGCCTGGGGCGCGCAGGCCTTTTAAAATTGAAGGTCAACGCATTGACAACACTAATTCAGTGATTGTGAATTATCTTTTGTTAAAGCTCCTTCGGCTTCAACGAACACATTCTCATCACGTATCTCGTGCTTCGCACTCGATTTTGTCGACAAGGCGAACTTTTCTACATTATGTTCAACTCTATTACATCAAATGTATAATATATTGTTTTATGTTCCTCGGTTTGTGCTGCCTATTCAGGTATTACAAAATGAAATACAAATTTCATTTTTCATGATTACTTTAATATTTGCAAATTTTTATCAAACCTTTTATTTATTGAACAGTGTACGGGCAATGCCCTTCAGTTACATTCTTTGTATTTCTTGATATTAAGTCCTTAAATATAATGACACAATGCTTAGGCCGCGTTGTTGTCGGTATAGTAAATTATTCTCCGAAGTGCATTTTTGAATCGCGTAGCTGAAGTTTCGAAGAAGTCTAGTTCAATGCATTTTTGATTAGCTTCTCTGCATAGTCTCGTTAAAACAGAGTTTGCTCCGTAGTTAGTGCGGTGGTAGTGTACCATAAACAAATTTGTATTTGTTAGCTCTTTCGGTGGCGCAGACATGTGTATCTCACATTGCAAACTTGAGCAATCTATGCAATTGTTTAGGATATTATACAAAAAGCACATGTCGGCAAACAAAAATCGCTCTGTGATTCGTGGTATGTTAAGTAGTATTCTTATACTGCTGTAGTCAGGATTTTGTCTATTCAATAGGTTGGTGCCCAGACAACTGAGGCGAACTCTAAGATCGGTCTTACCAGCGAGAAATACAACGTTCTTAGGGTGAGTATGTATTTGAATTTTGATGCATTTCTTGTGACCAAGCCAAGGGATATGAGAGCTTTATTTATTGCATAAGATGCTTGAACGTTTAGTGTTAAAGCGTCATCTAGGAAGATCCCCAAGTCGCGCACCTCAGTGACCCTCAGAAGTTCCTCTCCTGCTATATTATACTGAAAAGTTTTGACAGATTTGCTTCTCGAGAAAGTTATTACAGAGCTTTTCTTTACGTTAAATTGCATCCCATTTTGAGTGCACCAAGTCTGCAATCGATCGAGATCAGTTTGCAGACCGATGTCATCCGACTGGGAGTTGACAGTTTTATATATTTTGAGATCGTCAGCAAAGAATAAGAAGAAGCAGAATGTTAGAATCGAACCGATATCATTTACATGGAAAAGGAAACGGACAGGGCCAAGGTGCGATCCCTGTGGATCTCCGGAAGTGGCTTGAAAAGTTTCCGAGTAAACATTATTAACGCGAACAGACTGCCATCTATGACGAAGATAGCTTGCCAGTCATAAGAGCATTTTACCTGCGACCCACAGAGCTCAAATCTTTGCCACAAGGATACCATGATCCACCTTGTCGAATGCTTTCGAGAAATCAGTGTATATGGCGTCGACCTGTACCCCCCCCCCCCAGATAACAATGCGTGAGGGCGATGTGAGGGCGATGTGTCGCCAAGAAAGCAAGCACGGTGTATGCATGAGCTGAGGGTGATCAATGTTCACTCAAGGTGAGCACACTCGGTGTGCACAATGTGCAGCACAGCGTGCTACCATATGTGCTGTCACAGTGGACGTGTTTTGTGAGAGCAGAATTTAAAAAAATTAATATTAAATCAAAAATACCATTTTTCAAAGTCATGAGATGAAATATTATTATTCTATTAAATAATTTTAATAGAACTTGAAAAGATAAATGTTTATCAAGTTTGGAAACATTTTTTTTTTAACAAATAAGAACTGTATACAGTTCTTATTGGCTAAAAATTCATAAAAATTATTTATTATAATTATCATTATAATTATGAAAAGGTGGTATTTCAATTTTTGTAATATAATAATTGAAATTTAATTTTTATATGCTTGTGTAATGAAACTAATCATATAATAAATAATTTATAAATGAATGAACTTTAAGTTGGTGATAATCTTATCTTATAGATGAAGCTATATTGAAATGATATATTTTTAAATTAAATAAACAAGCATACCGTTTTGCAGCACGTAATAAAATATTAACAAATTCTACACATTACTAAATGATCCATCGAATTCCACAAGATTTTGTTAGTGCATCAGAATGGCCTGCTTATCGATAAAAACAGACTTGTGATTCCATGTAATTTATTTACTTTTTATCATGATTTTATAGACAAAAATTATATATATTTATGATTATATAATTCATATTGAAAAAAGCGTAGGCTATTTTCAAAGCTTTCCCGCTTTGTCAGCGCACGCGCAATCATTTGATCAAATATGGCGAGCACGGGCAGTCCACTTGTTTACATGCGATTGAAAATAAATAAATTGTTACTGAAAATAAGAGTTTAACTATCGGGCAACAAGTGTGTATGTAGGAAAACTGATAAAATCGAGATTATTAATTGGATAAGTAATATTATATATATTTGCATATTTATACGATCTATTACTTTTGTAAAAGTAATGCTAGTGTCAGATTTTGAGGTTAGACAGTTGTCTTGAGTTTTAAGTGAAACTTTTTTTTAACAATTCGCTTTATGTGAAAAAACTTTTTTCTTAGGTTTGTTAATTATGGCAGAAGCGACAGAACGCAGTCAAAAAGCTAGAAAGGGCAATTCGAATTGTTGTGTGGTAAACTGCTTTAACAGTTTTAAAAATACTTGTCCTGATCTGCATTTTTATGCTTTTCCAACGTATCACAGAAGTCTGTGATACGCAAAATTTCTGTTCATACTAGAGGCCAACTAGAGATCCTCTAGGGAGAGTTGAGAAACGTTTCCCCCTCCAATGCTCGCCGCTGTGCCGGAACTTAATATTTCACTGCGGCGCGAAAAGTTCGAAAAATTACGTGTAGCGCAATACGTGACAGCACGCGAGCGAGCCTAGAGAAATTTTCGTGTTTAAGCAAAAGGATCAAAAAATGAAAACTGCGTCATGTAGGCCCATTATTTATTATAACTAATTTCACTGAATTTATTTATATTGAAGCTATGATGTGTGAAGTGATATGCGAGTTTTGTGATTAATAAATAAGTTAAAAAGAGGTTGTGTATAACCTACTTTCCGAAGAGAAATATTGAAAATATTTTTGTGAGATTTAAGTGTTTTGCAAAAATGGTAAATTGATGTATTTTATACTGCAATAATTTATCTAAAAACGGGTTTTTCTAGAAACAAATTCCGCGAGATCCCAAACTTCGAGAATTGTGGATTCAGAATAGCAATCAAGCAGATTGGAAAGCAAGTGACAAATCATGAAAGATGCAATTTCAGAGTTCAACCAGCTTCCAACCTACAAAATGTATTTATTTATCAAAAATCATTTATGGAAATTTGTATAATATATATGTCTAAAAGTGATATTTAATAACATTTCATTTATTTTAAATGTTTAATTCAACAATATTCTCTTTATTTTGCATTAAATCTGTTGTGGAATCAACACTCTATTTGAAAATTGCGCCATTTTTAGAAAAGCGGGTTCCGGTACAGCGGCACCAATCAGAATTTGAGTACCCCGCGTCTCAACTCTCCCTTGAGGATCTCTAAGGCCAACGAGGCCCCCCCCCCCCCCCCCATATGATTCCAAATCGACCTTTCGAGCACTCTATTCTCGTTTTTTTATTAAAAATTATTTCTGTTGGTCTAGTGGATTTATTAACATTGGTTCATTAATTTTCAATTATTTAAATGAATGGAATTTGTTTAAATAATATTTTTTTCGAAATTTTTCAAAATAAAAAATTATTACCATTTCTTTGCTGGAATATTTATCAACATTGGTTAATCAATTTTTAATTATGTAAACAAATATTAAACAAAGTTTTAATATAAATATCAGAAAAAAAACTAACAAATTTGGTGAAAAAATATTGTTGAAACAAATTGAAGGTTGTTGAAAATAAATAATAATTCATAACCTCAACGATTGAAAAATATCTAAAAATAAATTCATGTCACTTAACGAGAATTCAGTAATATTTTTCATTGAAAAAAAAGAATTTTTGAAAAAAAATTATTCAAGCAAATGGAATGTGTTTAAACAATTAAAAATTAAGTAACCAGTGTTGATCAATATTCCACTGAAGAAGCAGTCATAATTATTATTTAAAAAAATAAAAAAATAAAATTATTTAAACAAATTCCATTTGTTCAAATTATTGAAAATTACCCGAATCGGTAGTGTCACGCCTACCCTGAAAGGAAAATGGCTTAATGGCATACATTCATACATACTAAATCAATGTTAATAATCATTCAACTAGATCAATAGTAATAATTTTTAGGAAAAAACGAAATGTCGAAAAAAATAAATTTTTTCAAATAATCGAAAATTCATTAACCAATACTTATAAGCTGATAAGTATCGACTCAAAAGGTCGATTTCATAAAAAATTGAAATTTTTGGTTTCAAGTAATTATTCCAAAAACTCAAAAAACTGATTTTTTCCCATTCATTTTACATGGGAAACTTCAAAAGTCGAATAGAATTAATAGAATATATTGCTGAATATATATTAATTTAACTTCCTTTTTTCCTATATTGTTCCTGAAACTTTTTTAATTGAGAGGACGGATCAAATAAGGGGACATATTTATGTCCCCTTATTTAATCCGGCTCCACAATTAATAATAAACTGTTTTAAATTATTATAATTATGCAAGGGCTTTTTCCCGAGACACGCGTGTCGACACGACGTGCGTCGCATATGTAGATGCATTGTAAGGGCAGTGTGTCGACACGGCGTGCGGCGCATGTGCGACGCATATGAGGTTACATGTGTCCGCATTTTCGCCATCACGACGTGTCGACAATTCTGCACATCATGCCCGCACCATGTGGGCTCAGTGTCGACATTTTGTTATCTGGGCCGATTCTATCACATTAATGAGGTAGTGCGTATAAACGCATAGATTTGTGATCGTTGATCTCCCCCTCCTGAAGACGTGCTGCTCCTTGATAATGGTATTCGCTGAAGCGAGGTATAATCTGTCGCCAATTATATTTTCGAAGATTTTCAGAATTTCATTAGAAAGAGTTATGGGACTTCTTTTCGGTTTCCATTTTTGTGGATGGGGATCACTATACCCTTTTTCCACTCAAACGGAAAAAGACCTTCCGCGAGAATCTTGTTAAACAAAAGAAACAGTGGTTGTAAAAATGTGGAGCAGCAGGATTTCAGGAGGGAGGGAGGCACGCCATCAGATCCCGCTCCTTTATTGACATCAAGACTGATAAGCTTTTCTTTAATCTCGTCCCTACTTATTACTACGTTCGAGAAGTGAATAGATTCAGCGTAGCTAAAATTCATTACATTCTTACTTGGCGCGGAATAGACAGATTAAAAAAAAAGCTGCAAATAGTTCGGCTACATCTTTATTGGTGTTAGCTGTTACTCCATTTAATACCATTTGGTTCGGGATGCCAACGTTTTCGCGCAATGAGTTCGTGTATTTCCAGAATGATTTTGGATTCACTATGATTAATCTCTCAGTATCGTTTATGTATTTTTCATAACAAGAGTTGGCTAGACGTTTATCCTGAGCTCTTAGATTAGAGAGCCGTTGATAATCTATGCTGGTTCGAGTTTGTCTATATTTAATGTGAGCAACCTTTTTCGCTGTTATTATTTCTTTGAGCTCTCCACTGAACCAGCATGGGTAGGTCGACGATTTGCAAATCTTTATGTGCAAAAAATATTGGATGGCGACGTACACATATGCATACAATTTCTCGACGGCCTCATCTATTTGTTACTTTGTCGAATAAGAACTCCCAATCAATATTGGATAAGAACAAACAAATCGCTGCATTATTAGCGAACTTGAAATTATAACGGGTAAATGTGTCGTTTTCGGAGCAGACTTCATTAACGGCAACGATCTCACATTTTTCTAGGATAAGAGGAGGATGGTAGTTGTCAACAGGTAGTAGGGGATCTATTGATATTCCTACAATGTCAGTTTTACTGTTAGAGAAAACTAAATCTAATAGTGATCCATAATCATTCACTTTATTATTTATTTGTACTAAGGTTCCCTCCACGAAAGGACTTATAGAACCATATAGAAAATAAGTCTATGTGGAAAAAGTCGGTTATTGTCACGAAAAACTGCTACCAGATGCGTATAGAACCTGCATTTCTATATAGATCTATATGGAATTATCTACAGCCGCCGAGGGTATTTCTATACGTTTCTGGTTGTATTTCCAATTAGCTTTGAAGAATGCCTATTTGGCCCTTATAGATCCCTGGGTCTATATGGATCGATACAGAATTACCATTAGCAGCTGGGTGGTTTCTATGGGTTTCTGGAGGTATTTTCACTAGATTTGAGGAAATGCCTTATTGGTCCTCATAGACCCTATGGTGTATATGAATCTATACGGAATTACCATTAGTAGCTTCAGGTTGTTTCTATGGGTTTCTAATGGTATTTTCACTTAGTTTTGGAGATTGCCTCATTGGCCCTTATAGACCCCTGGGTCTATATGGCTCTATACGGAATTATAACCAGCCACTGACCTGGTTTCTGTGAGTTTCTGGTGTTAGTCTTACTTGATTTGAGGGAATGCCTTATTGGTCCCCATAGAACATAGGGTTCATATAGGTCTATACGGAATTACCAATAGTAGCTGATGTGGTTTCTATGGGTTTCTGGTGGTATTTTCACTTTGTTTTGGGGAGTGCCTCATTGGCCTTTATAGACCCCTGGGTTTATATGTATCTATAGGGGAGAGTGCCCTTGGTTGGGACGGTCCTTGGTTGGGACAGCGGGGATAAATGTTATAGATTAAGCATTAAAAATCTGAAAAAATTATTTCAGTTTTCATTTATTATAAGGCATGAATGGCTAAAGTGAAAATTATTTTTGTTTAGCTTACCCCTAGATATGAACGAAAATCACTCACAGCTATCAAAAGTAAAATGTTAGGGTATTTTTCCAGTGAATTTTTATTATCTTATCAAAATATTTTTGCAAAATAAAAAATATCTGCTTGTAGGGAATTTAATTAGTTTTATATAACCATTCATGTTTTTCAAAAATACTAACACTAACTATGTGTAAAAAATTATTTTCTATGCGCACGGAATATTCCTTGGTTGGGACACCTGCATGTTCCTTGGTTGGGACACTTCGCGCATGCTCATTATATTTGATTTTGTTTTCGCTTTCGATAACAGTAGAAGAAAAATGCTGGTGAATAGCGTCGATGTTGTAAATAGCGATTGTTTATTGAGAACAACATTGAGGCAAGCTGTTCAACTTTATAAAATAATGATTATAAAAATTTCACATAAGAATATTAAGTTAACTTAACAGAAGTCCTTTTTCTTTCAATGTATAACCTATAAAACATGCTATTACGAATGCTATATCTTTAAATAAGTGAATCAAGTAATAATTGTTCATGGAATTATGTGATTTCCACTTAAAAATAATTGTTTTCGATTATCCGACATTTTGAAGATTTGTTAACATGTTCTAGATGGACAAAAAGTCCAATTTTAAAGTTTCATATATTTTATTGTTGAAATGTTTGTAAAATAAATAAATGAATATATATATGTATACATATATATTACTTCTAGTTAATATCATTCTCTATATTTCAGAGTGAATAATGTCAGTTATATCAAGAACTGTTTTATTTGTTCAATATAAACTTTATGAAACTGACCAATTTTACGCAGCTGTAATATATTGCTGCATTTACAGAAATAGTATATTGCGTGACGAGGGTCGAAAGGCAACGATTTCACGAGTGTGAAGTTAGCTGCCCAAGCGAAGCGAGGGCTGATATCACACGAGTGAAAGCGTTGCCTCGGCCCGAGTCATGCATACAATTTTTCATCATATCGATAATCGAAAAGTCGACTTGAGATGACTGTGGAGCGGGTCGATAATCGAATTTTCAAACCTAGGGAAGAAAGTGACAGATCAATGCAAATGGCGACGCCATTTGCATTTATCTGTCACTTTCTTCCCTAGGGTTGAAAATTCGATTTTCGACCCGCTCCACAGGCATCGAAAGTCGAATTTTCGATTGAGGTATGATGAAAAATCTTTTACATGACATATCTTGTTTCCCTTATACATTTCCTATATTTATTACTTCTTTCTAAATATTGTATCACTTTAGTTTAATCACTCATTCATAAATACACATTTTTTTGAAGTGTCCCAACCAAGGACTGACGTGTCCCAACCAAAGACCGAGTGCCCTTGGTTGGGACGTTTTCATCGATTTAAACAAATCATTCTCAAATCAACAATTTGTTTTCATATTTCATGTTATCTGTTTCTAAGTTATAGTTAAGCATCACTCTTATGTATAAGCATACAAAATTAATTATATTCATATATTTATTATTCTTATGAGCAAAAAACAAAAAACGTCCCAACCAAGGGCACTCTCCCCTACGGAATTACCAACAGCTGCTGAGCTGGTTTCTATGCGTTTCTGGTGGTATTTTTACTTGATTTGAAGGAATAGCTTATTGGTCCTCATAGACCCTGGGGTCTATATGGATCTATACGGAATTACCATAGGTAGCTGAGCTGGTTTCTATGGGTTTCTAGTGGTATTTTCACTTAGTTTTGGAGATTGACTCATTGGTCCTTATAGACCGGAATATACATATAGAACCTGTTAGAATTACTGCTTGGACTTCCATATAGAATAAATTTCTGTAAATTTGTATAGAGGTCGGGAAATAGCGAGATGTGTTAAAAATCCTGTAAGGAATTTCCATATAGAAACAAGTAGAATTTCTGTTTGGAATTCCATATAGATTACATATTGGTAAAATCCATATAGATCCGTATAGAGGTCTGGAAATAGCGAGATGTCTTCAAAATCCTGTAAGGAATCTCCATATAGAAACAAATCGAACTTCTGTTTGGAATTCCATATAGATTACATATTGGTCACATCCATATAGATCCGTATAGAGGTCAGGACAGTGCACTCTTAATATAGATAAGTTGAAGCACGTGTGAAAAAGCCTGGAATAAAATGCACGCTGTATTCTCTCTCTCGAGTCTCAAGATTGATTGCAGTATCTTATTTCACGTAACACGTCGAGAGGTTGACGGGACCTAGCATATGGCAAAATAATGATATTTAAACTTTGCGATTCGACTAAGAAAGCGAACTTTTGCGAACAGTAAAAAGAGCTGATCTCTAGAGAACGAAAGCAGAGTCTAATGAAATGTATGCAGCTTGAGGCTGCCGATGCTTGAATGCTACTGAAATCAAAACGTCTAAACAAGCTGTGTGTATACATCCATATATATGCGAGTGTCCCAGCTGCTCAGGAACCTGTGCAGGATCCTTCATAGATACTTTTTGCAAATGTGTCCCACTTGCACAGGAACCGGTACAGGATCCTTCCTAGGGAATTTCTTGCAGCGAAATCCAGGATAATACAGGAACCTTTACAGGTATTTGAATATCCAGGTTCCTGTATAGGAACGTGCGCAAGTTCCCTCGCAGGATCCGCGGCAGGAACCGGTGTACCAGGAACCTGCGTACGTTTCTGTACAGGAACCTGTGCTGGAACCTCCAAAGGAACCTTTTAGGTTCCTGCACAGGTTCCTGTGAAGGAATGTTCAGCTGGGGAATAAAGCGATAAGGATCTCCAGCATATGACCTACCATAAGGAATCCTTTAGACATTTTCTTACCTATATTATTATTCAATTGACCTGAAATATTTTTTTATTTCTAATTTGTTTATCTTCCTTTTTTTATCCTTGAGTTCTAGAACGCTCTACATTATATACGACACATTTGGGATATAATTTTGTATGCAACGTAAAATGAAATAAGTCATTGCAATAACCTTGAACTTGTTTACCAAAAATTCTTTCTAGAAAAATTGCGTAGTATAATTTGAAGTATTGCATCATATGATGCAACAAAGTTCCAGAAAATTCTACATTATATACGGCACGTTTGGAGGATAACGTTTTGCAACGCAAAATGTAATGAGTCATTGAACTAACCTTGAAGCTGTTTGTATGAATTTAGCTAACAAAATTGTGCAATATTACTGTGACGTCATCATCAAGGAATGTTCTAGAACGGTCTCAATGTCAACCTCACACAGACACACGCACACAGGCTTACATCACACAGTGAAAGTATTTACCTGGCATGCTTTAGATGAGAAATAAGCTTGAAGCTGTTTTATTATTATGACGTCATCAAGGAATGTTCTAGAACGGCCTCAATGTCAACCTCACACGGACACACGCTAATTGATAATACTAATTGATCCAAAACGCAGCCTGCTCATCTACTGAGCAGGCTTCAAAATGCAGATTTTTTTTCAAAAATGCGGAGTTTTTGAAAAATAGGTGTAAAATTCATATTGTTACTAAAAAACTACAGAAAATTTTTCTAGCTGTATAATAGCAACGTATTATACTCATTGTAATGCATAAATAAATACAAAAAACCTTTTTTTGTAAACCAGAGCTGCAGATCGCGGACCGCCGGAGTTTGCGCAGTAGATTTTGTATACATGTTTAGGTCAGGTTAGGTTATATATTAGCTTAGCTATGATTTCCGTTTGTAACTATAATTTAGCGCCCTTTTCGAATCGAGATTTTGTATACACGTTTTGAATATCTTGGTATTCGGTCTAAGGCATATTGCTTAAAAAAGTTTTATGTACATTGTCTGCACATATACTTAATAATAAAATTGATGAGCTCATAAATCCTTAGAAAAGGACAGGTCGACTTTCTCGATTTATCCTCTCTTTCTATTCCCTGTTCCACTTCTGACGGCCCTAGCTAGCGTTCCAGCACGCCGTCTACATTATATAATTGGGCAGAGAAATCCATCAAAAGTTCAAAATGCGGAGTTTTGGGCCATCCGCTTTGCAAAATGCGGATTGCGGATTCGAGTATCAAAATGCGGTGTAAAATGCGGAAATGCGGTGTATCTGGCAACACTGATTACTGTACATGCTGCTGTCCGGCAGACCCCGCCCACTTCCGTGCAACCAATCAGAATAATCCCTAGCAGAAGAAACGGAAGGGCTCGGAAAGAAGGTTTCGTTCCGACTCTTTCCGAATTGTATGGGACCTTTGCTTCCGATTTCTTTCCGAACGCCTCTCTTTCCGAAGGTTTCCGACGTATTTCCGAACTTTCTCCGAAGTGTCCCACTGCATCTACTTCTTTCTGAACCTTTCCGATTTCATTCCGAATAAATGTCGCAGTGTCCCAATAGCTTATTCCAAATTTTCACCTGTGTCCCACTAGTTTATGTTCGTTCCAAATGTTCCGATTTCTTTCTGAATAAATGTGCAATGTGAAATATAAATCAAATTATCTAATTATTATATATGTATTATTTATATATATTTATTTTTCAATAAATAAATATAATATATAATAACATATAATTTACTAATAAATTTATGAAATTTTGTTTAAAATTAAATGAATTGAATATTAATTTAAATAAATGTATAAATATAATGAAATATAAAAATAAATATAACTAAAAGGAATATAAAACTAATCAATATATTTTTATTCATGTTATGCTGAATTTTCAACAATTTAATCAAATTAACTTTAACTTTCGAATTTTCTTCTGTATGTCTCACTGTTATTTATTCTCTATTGAAAATAAACGGTCCCCTAATAGCACGGAACGTTCCGGGAACGTTTCGCGGGCACCTTCGGAACGTTCCACTGGAACGTTCCAGGAACGTTCCCGCAACGTGTAAAATGTCCGCCCTTGGGAACGTTCCAGGAACGTTCCACTGGGACCTGAGGGGAACCTTCCATTATTGTTGTTTTTAACAACAATTATCTCGTAAACCGTAAGAGATAGGTAAGAATGGATGTCATTTTTGAATTTTGAGTACCGCATATACTAAACTATAATATGATATCCGTATCATAAATTGACATCGATTTTGACCTATCACTTACGTTTTACGCGTTTTTTATTGATAATAATAACAATAACGTTAATTTATGTTCGGAACGTTCCAGTGGAACGTTCCCAAGCGGCGGACATTTTACACCTCCCTGGAACGTTCCGGGAACGTTCCAGGAACGTTCCGTGCTATTAGGGTCGTACGCAGATTTCTCCTGAAAACCTATAAATAGGAAAATTTCATAACTATCAAGAAAGCCTTATTTACTTCCACACTTCAAATATTCCATTTGCGCAACTATCATTTTAATTACTGTATTTCCTCTTTTCATAAAATTGCTTTTTTGTATTGTGAAAAAAACTGTATATGAGATATAATTTGCCCTAAGCTGGACTTGTACACGCATCACTTGGCTCCATTTCTATACTGACACTAAAAAAACAGATTTACTCCAAGAATAACTGCACAAAATACTGTTTGACTGAAAACACCATGGGAAAATAGGTATTTCCGAAAATTTGTGTGATTCCCCTGGCGGACCGGCCGAACGCAAACATTACGCTACAGCGTAACGGTAAAGTAATGGTAAAGTAATGCTAAAGTAATATGGCATTATAATTAATGAAGGAAACAAAATTAATATGTAAGTTGTTGCAATTATAATAAGACGTTAACATTTACATTAAATGGTCATGCCGTAATTGCAACAAGTTGCTTTCTCAGCGTTAAAAAATAAAAAAACAAAGTGGCTGTCATTCAAGTCGGGTCCCTGCAGACTGGCAACCCACTTAAAGCCACGTAAGCGGGTTGCCAATATGCAGGGGCCCGACTGCAATGACGGTCACTATGTTTTTTTATTTTTTAATGCTGCAAAAGCAACTTGTTGCAATTGCGGCATGACCGCTGAATGTAAATTTCAACGTTTTATTATAATTGCAACAGTTTACATATTAATTTTGTTTCCTTTATTAATTATAATGCCATATTACTTTACCATTACTTTAGCATTACTTTACCGTTACGCTGTAGCGTAATGTTTGCGTTCGGCCGGTCCGCCAGGGTCTAAACAAAAATCTTGGGAAAATCGCTATCAGTGTCTCTTGAATCGCCATTTTGTTTCTTCGATTGAATGTGATTATATTTTTTGTGAGATCTACAAGAATCATTATCATTGGCAGATGTTGACGCTCATTAACGACATTTTCAAAAACTTATAATGACATTCAATCGTTTTGGTTCAGTCGAGTATTAGTGCAATCGAATACTTACTATCGATTGGGTTTATCGATTGCACAACTGAAAGCGAGTGAGTGAGTAAACGACAATCTTAGATCAAAATGGTACTGGAGACAAGCAGAGACGATGAGATGCTGTCAGAGCTTTCCCGAAGATTCTTGATTGAAATCGTTGAAAACACAACAAATTTCGGATATTCCTATTTTCCCATAGTGCTTTCCAGTGTTTGCAGTAAAACGTTATTGCGGGGTCAGTTACTTTTTCAGTAAACCTTGTTTCTTATTGTGAATATGGAAATCGACCAAAGTGACGCTTGTATGACTTTTCATCATTCAGTCCAGCTCAGTGCAATTTATATTTCATAGTGTATTATTTTTACCATACAAAAAAGGAATTTCATAAAGGACTTATTATAGTAATTACAAATGAGAGACGGGTAAATGGAATATTCAAAATTTGGAAAGTTTAGATGTGATAATATGCAGCAATAATGTACGTAACGTACGAAAGTCAAAAAGGCTTTCTGAGTTATGAAATTTCTCTATTTCTAGGTTTTTAGGAATAGTCTTCGCTGGATTCAAAGGAATCAATAGGATTACTGCAATTTAAAATGATTTGAAGATAAAAATATATTATTATTATTACGAGAATATTGTTTTTTTTTTATTCGATTTGGAAAGAAATTGGATACATTCGGAAAGAGTAAAGTGGGGAGTCATTCGGAAATAATCGGAAAGAAGTCGGAGAGTGGGACATTCGGAAAGACTCGGAAAGGTTCATGGGATAGCTCGACGTTCGGAAAGAAATCGGAAGCAAAGGTCCCATACAATTCGGAAAGGATCGGAACGGAACCTGTTTCCGAACTCTTTCCGAACCCTTTCCGAAATCTTTCCGACGCGATCTTTCCGAACCTTTCCGTTTCTTCCGCTAGGGATGTAGGTGCCATACCTTCCCCTTCCCAACGTCTCGTGGGAAACGGCAAGACACTTGTATGACTGGTCACAGAGATAATGTAGATCATAAAACTTCCCCTTTCCAAAGTCTCGGGGGGGGGGGGGGGCATCCCTGTGATTCATCACCGAAATAAAGTAGGTTACATACCTTCGCCTTTGCAACGTCTCATGTGGGAGGGGGTCCCCTTTTATTGGGCACAGAAATAATGTAGATCACATACCTTCCCCTTTCCAATGTCTTGTGGTGTACAGGAAGGCACACTTTTGACTGGTCATAGAAATAATCTAGGTCACATACATTCCCCTTTCCAACGTCTCGTGGGGATGCGGGAAGGAACCCCTGTGACTGGTCACAAGCAATTCTAAACTTTGTACCAACATTTTCCTTCTTTTCTCTGGTAATAATGGTTTTTTGGATAAATTGTATATGACATGGAAGGTGTATTTTTAAAAGATCTACAACTTTTGTTTCGATTTTTTTTCAAAATTTTGATTATTTACTGAAATAAATGGAAAAAACGTTAAATTTGTAAAGGTTTTTGGAGTTTTTACCTTGACAAAAAATTGCTGGTATTTTGACTATCATTTCTGTACTCAGCAAGTCAAAATACACATGTACACGCAGTACAAATAAGTCAAAAGTAAGTACTTTTTGAAACTTTATCCAGAAGAACTCGCACGATAAAAAACGCCTGCATCCATTCATACTTGCCTGATATACTATTTCAAAATAGTATGAGCAGTATTTCAAAACGGATAAAAATCATGTTTTTAAATAGAAAAATAATCTGTTAGCATTTTTTATTCATGAAAATACGGTGAGAGTAGACCAAGTATTTTCGGTGTGAATAGGAACTTCGTTAAAAATAACCGCTCATTCATTAAAATTACGAAAATTGCTCATGATAAGAATAAAAAATTGTCGGTTTTATCATTTTATTGAATAGATTTTGAAAAATAAAAGAATATCGAGAAACGATTATGGTAAGAAATTATTTTTCACTATCATACTTTCAAAAATGAAGCTTCGTCCCATGAGTCTGATGGAATGGTTGATCCTTGGTATCGGCCATCTTGCTAGCTAACGTCACAGCCTAAAACACTTAATATTAATTTTGAATCACCCGTGACCTACAGCCAAAAACGCACGGCGCAACGTTCTGCGCAGTAGGTCAACCCGCTAAAGTTTGAATCGTACATGCAAATAATCGATATTTCGTTTAAATTACAAGAATAATTCTGTATAATACATATAAAACATTATTTCTGTGACCAATCACAGGGATGCATTCTCGACTTCCAGAAGACGTTCGAATGGAGTAGGGTTTTGACCAACATTATTTCTGTGAACAGGCGCAGGAGTGCCTTACCGCCCCACGAGTCGCTGGAAAGGGTAAGAGTTTGACCAATATTATTTCTGTGACCATTCACAGGGGAGCCTTCGCGCCCTCACGAGACTTTGGAAAGGAGAAGGGGTGTGACCAACATTATTTCTGTGACCTGTCGCAGGGGTACCTTCCCGCCCCCACGGATATGGAGCAGCTACCTGAGATTACTATAGTTGGTCTAATTAATTATTTTATTATAACTATTTATTAGTTTCAATTAAATCCGAAAATTAAAAAAAGGATCATCCTGCTTCACCGAGAAGACTCTTGGAAATATTTCCAATTAAAAATGCCTTACTCAACATATGAAAAAGTCTTATGACTAATAATTCTCCGACACGAAGTAGTATAAGGACACCCAACTCTCATACGGCCTTTGGAAAATTTTGACGCATAGATTTGGATTTAGTTAGTTTGCTTCGTTCGCAGCGCCATATATGTAGATCTGTATGTATGGATGCATGTTCCCGCAAGAGGCGCTATGAGCGATGCAAACTAACTATTAAAATCACGAGCCGTTCACGCCAGCATCTACATTTTGGCACCCGAAGCGCGCGCAGCCTGCGTCTCTTGTACGTGACTTCACGCGACTCTGTTTGAAATTAGAATTTTTTCTAAAATCTCGTCAGATTAAATTGAAACCTTGAACACCATACTCATCACATCGAGACGAACGGTCACTCAGTCGAGATGATTGTATCGTCTCGATCGACTTTTTTCATTGCAAATTCTTGATCTCCATTACATTTCAGTTCCATCTGACTATGTTTTAAGCAAATCTCGATTTTGTCCAAAAATGATCGATATGCATCACTAATTAGAATGCCTGCAAATTTTGTTCGAAGAATTCTCATAGGAACAATTCTAATCCACGTAATGATAATGGCAATACATAACAATTTTATTTGTTAAAATCAATCCAATATTTCTACATTTACATAACACATAGAAATCGTCGAATTTACTGTACATATTAATCATTATTCATATTAATACTGATAATATTATAACTAATAATAATAGCAATACATAACCAATTCATTCGTTAAAAGCAATTCAACCTACATGAAAATCGTCCATTGAACTATGTATATCAAATCTCCTTCTCAAGCCACATATCTTCATATCTACATTCAGAAGAAGATTTGGTACATGCATTAAATGTGATTTACATCATTGAGAGGAATGGTCGAATTTTCTACAAAAAAATCAACAAATTTTTAGCAAAATACATGAATTTTCAACCACAAAATAAAGTCACAATCAAAAGTGGAATAGATAAATTATTTGTATAATAGTTGAAGAGAATACTTATCGACCTAAAAAAAACTAATTTTAAACAAAAAAAGATTAACTTCCCGGGTAGACGAATAATTGTCTACAAAAAAAATCAACAAATTTTTAGCTAAGAATTTCAACTAAAATTATGCATCTTCAATTAAGAAATTAATGATAAAATGATTTTTCAACCAAAAATATGAATTTTCAACCAAGCAGATTACTTTTTTTAACCGAGGAATGGAATAATTAAATTACCGTTAAGAGAATTAATTAAAAATTAGAATTGTCAACAAAAGTTGAAAAGTATTTGAATTACCTATAAAAATTATTCCGAATTACTTGGATTACTCTAGTTTATAAGTTAATTACATGGATTACCTGAATTACTTCGCATCAACTGTACTACGAGTGAATTACCATGGCTTATACGTGGATTATCCAGATTAGAACTGAATTACTCCACATTACAAGTTGATTACGTCGGAATACACATGGACTACTGCGAATTGAAAGTGGATTACGCGGATTATTCGCATTACTTAGATTGCCATTTCGGATAACCGAGCGGTCCAGTAGATTACCAGAGTTGTTTCCTCTTCGATGTTAATATTCAGAATTATTTATTGAAATGGATTATACAGTGACTGCAATTTTTAGTCTTGTTTCCTGATTTAATCTGGTTCATTCGATTTCCTGCTCATGGCCGCAATGTGTCTTCCAATATTTAACTTTGGTACTTTTTCTGTACCATCACATTTAAAAATTGTCACCTCGAGCATAGATGGACAGACACCATCAATTTTATTCGTTCTCATTGCTTTTATTTCCTTTGCATCGCTTCCTTTTTTCCGATAACTATATAATTGATGGCAATAATAAAATTGCTTTGATTTTAATCATTGATTTTTGTTGCTGCTCTATCTGCGACGAACTTTGAGAATATTGCTTGTTCCGCGTTTAGTTTCCATGTGTGAAAAGCTGCAATTCACGTAAAATGAAAAATTGTTAAATATGGTCCAATTGTAATAAAATTATCAATAGCTAGCATTATTCAAAACTATGAAAAGGCGTGGTGTCGATTCTACACATTTAAACTCTACACAGTGCAAATTCTATACGGTAAACTCCATACACAGTAATTCCAGACATGATTTTTTAATTAAAAATTGCTGTCAAATCCTACACAGTTTAATTCCATTTGATACAATCCTGGATAAATGGATATACCAAATACCGTATAACTCCACATCGTTAAATTCTACACAAGCTGATTCCTTTTATCTTTCTGTTTGGTTCTATCAGGTTCGATTCTACACAATTCAATTTTATGAAAATATTCAAGTTAGAACTGTTCTGAATCATGGAAATGACAATAAACCAAAAATCCCTAATGTTGACATGCAAATTGAATTAATTAATAATTAATAGATTGGTATGTACCTGCAATGCCATTTAATTAAATCAATTCGGACTCTATCTTCTCTTCATGAATTTCAAACAAATGATTCCTCATATTGGAGAACATGAACAACGCTTGTCTACATGGCTCGCATAGGCAAATTATTCTGGGTTTCTTCAGTTTTTCATTGCTTGGGTGGAACTTGCTGATGAGTGTATCCAACAATTTCTCATTGAGAAATTTTTTGTCTCAAAATTCACAAGAGGAGTCAGAAGATCCAAAAGTGGTTCATCATCATGGGATTTTGGAAATGTCTTTATAATTTTTCTTTCTCTGAGAGTGTTTTATGACAAGATGGACTTTTGATCCTAGAGTCCACTATTGTTTACAGTAGAAGAATTCATTATCATTAAGAAGAAATATAGCAACTTGAAATGAACTATGCACTGACTTAAAAATACACAATCAGAAGTCGTAATTGCACTGCTGTAAATAACGATAGAACACGATCTGAACAGGGCAGAGTTAAAAACTTGACTGAACTGCAATTCTTACTCGAGTAGAGTTCTCGGTAAAATTAACTCATAAGTGTATGACTGTAGAGGAATGACATTAATAGTGGGTGGTCTTTCAGAAGTCGTTAGTGAAACTCATTGTGTGAGTTTCGGCTCTTTCTATTCGGTCGCCAGACGAATGTCCGATGATGAAAAACTTACAATATTCTCAATGGAAATGATTAGATTACTCAACTGTATCGTCTGAATGACGTAAGTGTACATATGAGAATTAAGATGCATAGTGAATTTGACGCTTCCTATGTGTGATGTAAATGTAGAAATGTTGGATTGATTTTAACAAATAAAATTATTATTTATTGCCATTAGCATGAGTAATAATACTATCTTGATTTTATTCTTGAAAATAATCTTCAGTCATTTTAACTACTCGTATTACTAACATTAGGATCGTTACTTGTATTCATATTATTTCTATAAGAATTCTTTGAACGAAATTTGCCGGCATTCAAATTTCAAACATAGTCGCGCGCAATCACCTACCAAGGGACAGACTGCGTGTGATGATCGCACCTGTGCGCTTATCTTTTTAGCGGAGAGCGAACATACTAAAAGCGTATCCGCAATCCACCCTTTCACCCTTCTATACGTTAGTCATTCTTTTATGGTCACGTGGCAAATTCAAATCTAAATTAAAATCGTACTTTTATTAAACTGGATTAATATGGCAGAATTGTAGATCCAATAAGGAGACTTTAGAATAAAATTAATGATAAGAATTTCTATTTCATGAGACAGCGAGCCTAGGTCTGGGTTATTCTATAATTATGAAACGTACTTAAAATGCACTTGAACTCAAAAACTAGTCTCGCCTAATAAATAATTAGCTTTAAGATTTATTTTACAGTTCTACAAGTCTTCAAGAAACTTAGAGGAAGTGTCTCAGGTCTTATGTCATTATTTTAGTTATAAATATCACTTTTATTACAAGGGCTAGAAATTATACAGAACTCGAAAGATAGCTAGAGAGTAAAAGTAAATAATATAGTGATTTATATTTTAGATAACTACGCTCAAGAGAAAATCACTTTAGTATTAAGTACCAATTTCTGTTCTAAGTCTGAGCACCATTTTTACGATTACATATTTTAGAGGCAAACATTTCTCCCTTCTCTGAAATATCCTCGAAAATATCACATAAATATTCGAAAGCATTTGTTATTTAATTCCCAGAGTAAATTGAAAACAAACCTTTGACATTTTAATAGCCGTACTAAAGAAAACCATATTCTGGAATATCTCGTCCTAATTTGAAATTGGAGATGCTAATAATGATAAAAGACCCAAAAGTCTCGACGACGGGGCATGTGTGAAAAGGCTAACTAGACCTCAAGTTCAAGTACGGTTTAATTTATGTGACAGGGTGATCGGACTGCACTCTCCTTGATGGGGTGCGTTGGCTTGAGAAAAGCGCCAAGAAGGGGCCGTAAGTGGATCCACCTACGCAACCAAAATTGGGGAAACCACGAACCAATTAAAGAGTCAGAACGAATTCTGGGGGATGATTTCCACCAATGAATTTATAAGTAAACGCCTAAGAGTCCCGGGTCCTAGGGTGGGAAAATCTTCAGAGAGGTCCAGAGAACAGCTTTTTCACATATGATCGTCAGATTGATTTGCATCCCCTTTTTGAGAACTTCGTCTTCCTAATGCAAAGCTTAAATTCGGTCTCGGACTTAGTAAATTTTCAAAATTTTCTTGTAAACCAACTTCAATAAATATTACCTGGCTGAGTTAATTTTGTTCTCAACTTCAATAAATGTTACCTGGCTGAGTTAATTTTATAATCAAAAATTCACCCGATTTCTCATCTTCATAAGACGGAGATTAGAAGATTTAATTGAAACCGCGCCAAATGATCGATCAAGGAATTTAGTTTGAAATAAATTCACAGAATGCGCTCAAGTCGGGTCGTGACATGCGTGCTCTTCGGGAGCCAAAATAGATGCTGGCGTGAACGGCTCGTACTAAATCCGAATCCACGCGTCCAAATTTTCCGCAAGTGGGGTCTCCTTTACTACTTCGTGGTCGCCGGTAATTGAGGTTATAACCTCAATCCCGGCACACTATAATTTTTCTTGAAGGATTGCCAAATTGCACACTTTTCAAAGTGTAAAAAATAATTAGAGGAATGGCTTTTCTATATGAAAAGCAAAGCAATATCACAATTTTTCACTTACTTTCGTCTAAAAAAAATAATTGTCAATCTCCTATGTAAAGAATGCTTTGCACTCCAAGTGATAAAGCCGTATAGATTTCATTGTTACTGACCGAGTGTGACGTTATGTTAGAATACTCAATTCAGATACTACTCTCAATTTCCGTAGTCAAGTAACTATGACTTAAAAGTTATAATACTCATAAAACTATGGAAAACTGATCAATTTACTGTCCCTGGCGGACCGAACGAACGGAGCAGATACGCTACAGCGTATCCTTATAGTATCCACATCGTATCCTCTCCGTATCATGCAAGAAAAACTCATTAAAAAAGGAAGATGAACATTTCACTTATTGAAATTCGAAGTCTACGTGAAATTTTGCGTTAAAAGGTCACGGAGTAATCGCAATAGTTTTTCTTGGAACATTAAAAACTTTCAAAAAATATAATACTTATCGATAACGTGGGCTGAAGGCAACTTCAAACGCATCGTCGACGGATAAAGCCTATGAACTGCTACTGAATGACGATGCGTTTGAAGTCGCCTTCAGCGCACGTCATCGATAAGTATTATATTTATTAAAAGTTTTCAATGTTGCAAGAAAAACTATTGCGATTACTCTGTGACCTTTTAACTCAAAATTTCACGTAGAATCCGAATTTCAACAAGTGAAATGTTAATCTTTTCTTTTTAATGAGTTTTTCTTGCATGATACGGAGAGGATACGATGCGGATACTATAAGGATACGCTGTAGCGTATCCGCTCCGTTCGTTCGGTCCGCCAGGGGTGTTGGTAATGTTTTGTCGGTAAGAATTAAAATTGTATTAATACGTAGTAAAATAAGAATTTTCAGTTCTAAAATAATACTTGTGTAACAGCAGATAGTATGGTTAATTACATTTCGATTAAATTACATATTCGGTACTACAAACACGCTTGAACGAAGTGGTAACATTAAAGTAAATAGTTCTAATTAAACAACGCTTTCAACGCCATATTTTGAATATGATTCAGTAGATACCATTCAATTAGTGTACTTACAATATTTATGAGTATTATTAACACACAGAATTGTAATATATGTTACAGACTTGAAATTCTTAATTATGTCCAAATGATCTATATGAGGAAATTTCGTACCTTCAATCTCAGCGTGATATGCATCAGATGTGTGCGATTGTTTCCCTATACTTATGCTAGCCACAGATAAGGGTTTACTGTATTAGTGCTAGGTCCCTAAATTATATCAAACAATTGCGAGATCAAAGCTTATAATTTATGAAATGTATTTTGTATAAGAGGGTATGTATATAGATGTGCATTTCAACTGCATTTTTTCAAATATCATAAATATTGTCACTTCAATCGAAAACTGTGATTTACACCCCTGATGAACTACACTGGAATTTGGAATGAAGAACGGTTTCGGGCTTTGCTTGCTTTGGCGTTGACATTCAATCCAGACCGTCCGAACGTAAACAGTCAGGGCCGTGTGAAACAGTTCCAATTGCAATATATAATATTACGCAATATATGCGCGTGAGCACCCACGCACTGCTTCTTTGTCTCTACGCTGCTGGTGGTCACACATGTTTGAGTATGCCTCTCTCGACTCCGCGAGCTCCTCTCTCACCACGAAACCTCCGCGGCAACAATTCTCGGAACGGCGTAAATCCAGACCGCTTTAATCCAAGTTCCAGTATACAGTCATAAATTGGAACTGTAATTGATTTTCGATTTTTCTTAAAGATGGCTCTCAAAGCAACTGCTGCTTAGACGATGACATTCTCATTGCGACACTCGCGCTTCGTGCTCAACAATTGATTTATACAGACAGTACTCTTTGAAAAATAAAACGATGTAGACCAAATAGAACGGAATATAAGAAGTATTTATGCTTTTCCATATAATATTAATAAAAAATATAATTTTTTCAATTTTACTAAACAGTGAAATTAAGCTATAGACTTTATTTCCGTTCGTTCAAAGTTCGGTTCTGAGTCAACTGTACAAAAATTTGTAGTCAGTTTAAAAACGATGTTGAAAATCATTTCACTGTGTTTTAAAATTACCCTAATATAGGTGATCTACTTGATTATTAATTACCTAGAAATTTTTTAATTTGGGCACAGTCGAAAAACGTCATCAAGATAGTTTTTAAATCTTGTTTAAATACTAAAAATAACGATTAAATCTTACAGATCTCTCTAATCGAAAAATTGCATTGTGGTAGTTTCGAAATATATTTTATGTCTAGTAAACATTTTAATTGGAATTTCTTAATCTATCAACAAAAAAAATTCTATCTTTTGAAAATTTTCAAAATGTTGAAAAGCATATGAATTTTTCAATTTTTATCGAAATTCAAAATCCTATTTGGACAACTTGCAACTCTTTTTGTCCTCTACCAGATACCTTGATCAAAATTGCTGATACTCTTACAAAAATTTTGTTTAAAATTTTAAAAATGCTCTAAATTTTTTTATTTTGTTCGAAAATATCTGGTTACAACCTTAAGCTGCATTTTGGGTCCCTGAAAAAAGAGGCTCATTTGATTTGTCAAATCCTTCAAAAGTTAGCGTGTCTACAACACTCAGGTAACCACACATACAGATATACAGACGGACAGACAGATATCGAGAATATTTTATGATTTTCGGACTTCGTAAGTGCCGAAACGCTAAAATTTGTTAACTACTAGAGATCGAAAATTTGAACGATTCCATTAAGCCCCCATCGATGAGAACGTCAAAATCTCATCAGTTTCATCTTTCTCATTACACGGCTCGCTTCGCTCGCAAGTTTGAACACTCATTCGTCAGATTTCGCTATGGGTGCTATCCAAAAATGGTTGAAGGCAATTTTGTAAATCTTTTTGACACATTAAACTTTCCTTTGGGTCCGTTAATCGTATTTTGAGTTGTTAAGCTATAAATTTAAATTTCTAATTTTCTCATGGTGAATTCTTATCTGGGCTTAGGGAAACATTTTGGAGAAATTTCGTGATATGTATCAATTTTGCAACGATATGAACCCATTTTAATTTCGGATTCGTACAAAGTTTCGTACCAGGACGGACACTTTTAGGACTTCAGTGTTTATGTAAAACATGATTCTTACTAACACGGACGAATTTTTTCTTCCAGGACTTTAACTCAAAGTACTGTCTGATTCTTAAATTCCTACATATCCCATATAAATAGAAACACTTTTCGAATTCCATTTTTGATAACACCTATATTCTAGATTGCACGTAAATACGTTCAGGTTAAATTAGTACTTATAAATAAATAATAAAAAAAAAGATTAATAAATAGATAAACTCCGAGAGCGTTTTGAAAAGTAGCTATTGCGGGTTAAATCGGATAAATGCTTATTTTTTGGAAGCTTCAAAACGTACTTCAAATTATTGATACATTATATAATTATATTCACCAATAGAATTAATGATAACTGCCAATCCAAAGATCAGACTATAGACGATCCTCATTTTTTCCAATTAGAAGAAAAACTGGTTTATAGATTGATCAAGAATTCGGTTAATAACGCAACTAAAGAACATTAGAGAATGTCGTATATACATATATACTATAGTCGTTATCTCGTAGATTTCACTCATCAAGGTTGTCCTTTCGAGATATTTATATTTTATGAATCATTTCAAATAAGAAAACTCAGTTCCTATGAATTCGTTGAAACTTGCATGACAATATTACTAAAAACTTTTGCGTTTTAGGGAAATCAGGACTTCACATGGAAAAAGTATACATGTAGTTTCTGCAATAACGGCCAATTTTAAGCATTGGCTTAATGATGCATTACAAATTTTACAAAATATATTAAAATAATTGCAAAGTCTAATATAATTCTTTCAAATTTTTTATCAAAGTTTTAAACGGATTTTTAGGAAACTTTTAAATGTTGAAAGGTAATAATTTTCAACAGGAATGGCCGAAATAAATTTTTTTTCTAAACTAGAGTATACACTACCCTCAATTTTTCCAAATAGAGGAGCAACTGATTTTATGTCTGATAGATGTACTGATTTTATATGTAGTGACGACTATAACGGGCCCTTCGAAGCTTCGAAAAATTGATGCGCTACCGGAACTGATTATTCAGATATTGCAAAATAATATTGACAAATTTCATTTGTTAAGATCACTTTAATATTTGTTTCATATCTGGAATTATTCTTTATAACATTATTCTTCACGAATTATCTATTCGTACGGTCTACCGGACAGTATATAGTGGCATGATTGGTAAAAATGTTGTCCACCACCCCCACACTGTAACCCCTTTCCAGCTTTCCAAATAATTTTGCAAGATTGTGTATGGCCGACCTTACGAATATTCTGAGTCTATTCTTTATTCACACCTAATGTAGAAAAATTTATCATTTTTATAAATATATATTATTCAAATGTATAATATGCATTGATATTGAAACAGAAGTATTTTCATTGTCTTGTTTTTATAATAAAATAAGTGTGCGCCCCATCAAAAAGTGAAAGAACGCAAATTAGTAGATCTAACATAGGCGAATAATTTTGTTATTAAACATTTGATTGTATATATCTATTGTGAGACCTTCTTGACATTAATTAGCAAAACAAGCTCAAAAGGAAGGCTACCCAAGTGTCCACCGCCAATTTGATTCGTTCTGAAGTACGTTTTAGAGCACTAAAAAATAAGATGCAAATATTTTTTCATATGTGCCCAAACTGATATTTAGGGGGTGAAATCACCCTTTTAAGTTTTTGAGAGAATACAAATTTACATTAAGGGTAGTTTAACCTCTTTGAATCTGAAACGGAGTGTAAAAGGATATAATGTCTTGTATTTTTTATACCACTTCATTAATCATACAAAAATAAAATTTAACTTGGGTGAAATTTAGGAATTTTGGTGTGTGACACCTCCCTTAGTCTGTGGCTGATGACGAAAAAAACGGGATAAAAACCGAGAAAAATGTTTAATGAAATAAAATCAATAGATAAATTGCAATTTATATATGTGAATTTCGTTTAATAATAAAGCTTCAATGACAATTAACTCAAATACATTTCAAAATGAAAATCCATATTTTTTGTTTCTATAGAAATGTAAGACAGGGCTAAAATGACGGGAGTGATTAGATCAAGTTATGTAAAGTGAAACATGTAATTTTTAAATGTTGTATATTCAAACCATAACTATATGCTAAGCGGTACTCCGTACCGCATTTCGAAATTTCCGGAAATGCGCGGCTAATATTCATTGGTTGATAATAAATTTAAATTTTAGAATTTAAAGATTTTTCGGGTTTCAATCGTGTGCGAAACTATGAATGTTGCCGACGTTTCGTGAACATTGCAGTTCACTTCTTCAGGGCTGACCTGAAACTGAAGTTTCAGGTTATGTTATTCTTATATATGTATTCTCTACGATGCCTGTGATTGGCCAAAGCACCCCATGGTGGGGACTGGTTGGACTTGATTGGCCAATCAAGTCTTTTTTTTTTAAACCCGGGAGGACGGAAAGCCAAATTGGATTGGTATTATATCCATTGTCCCTATTGATGTTATTAGGGTGTTTCAAGATTTCGATTGCTTCTCTATGTTTTCTTGGAAATTTATTGTACGTTTTGGCGATGACGGTTGTTTTGTCAAATAAAATACTATGTCCTGTTTCGATATGATGCTCAGCTACTGCTGATTGTGTGAAATGTTTTAGCCTAGCTTTACTCTCATGTTCCTTTACACGTTGACTTACCGCCCTCCCGGTTTCTCCAATATAGACGTAGAGAATACATATATAAGAACATCATAACCTGAAACTTCAGTTTCAGGTCAGCCCTGAAGAAGTGAACTGCAATGTTCACGAAACGTCGGCAACATTCATAGTTTCGCACACGATTGAAACCCGAAAAATCTTTAAATTTTAAATTTTGAATTTATATTTATTATAATGAATCATCGTGAAAGTATTAAATCTATCATTCATTGGTTGACTTTGACTGCTTCTGTTATTTGTTTTTCAGAACATCCAACAGATAGTTCACGTGTTTCTGGTCCCTTTAGTTACATCAGTTCAATTAGGTACCAGTTTACACTTTGTTCATCAGTTCTGTTGACAAACTTCACGAAATAAAATCAAATACACAGGCCCACAAAAAAGTGTCTCGAGCAAGAAGAAGGTGTATGGTTTACCCCTAGACGCGGAAAATTGTGTAAAAAAAAGCTTTTTCAGGTATGAAACTATCCTTGGTATTGAGTTCATCAAGGAACCGGTTAGCATGATATCTTAACGTCTTTTGGTGCGCTAAATACGACAATTGACTCCATCTCCCTTGGAGCATTCGGCAGGGCAGAGTCGCGACCAACACCGTAAGAGCGACCAAGATGGTAATGAAGCACTCTTAGAGCCGCATTATATCTATAGATATATGTCGTTCCTGCGTGGGTCGGACATCCCGATAGTATGTGTTCTAGGTACTCAGCATGTGCATGACACGCTCTTCACCTATCACTGGGAACTTCTTGACGTAAAATGCGGTCACGGTATGATAAGGTGGAAATCACACCGTCCTGGCATGCGAAAATAAAACCCTCTGTACCTGAATTAAGCCCTGATGATCTGAGGAAAGCAAAAGTTTTCTCCTTCGACAAAGGACTGTTTTTCTACATTGCTGTGAAAGTTTCCGTGCATTTTCATGTCAAGTAGCTGTTGGTGACATTTTTCAACCTCTGCTTTCTTTACTCCGGCTTTGAGAAGTGAAGCATCTAAATGGAGTAATGAACTTTCCTCACTTCTGATGTTGAAATTCAGGCCAAGGGTCTCAGCCGCTTGCTCCGCGGCTTTGTAAAGGAATGCTTCTTCGCCAATCATCTCGTGGTTCCTGATTATCTATAGGAGAGGATCTCTGCCATTCGCAAGGATGTAAGCTGTACTTGGAACAATTTGGTTATGGAGATACTGAAGATTCAGAAGTCCGCGTCCACCTTGACGGCGTGAAATGTATAATCGCGGAACTAACGAATTGATATGCAAGCTTTTATGCATATGCATGATCTTACGTGTGGTGACATCAAGGGCCTTAAGCTCGTTCTTTGTCCATTAAACCACCCCAAACGAGTAGAGTAGAACCGGTACGGCAAGCATGTTAGTCGCAGATACTTTGTTCAACGCCGACAGATTGGAGACCAAATCTGTCGAAAAAGATGCTTGTATCTGCTTCGGAGAGACTCCTTAACTGATATTACGTCCTGAATGCGGCTTTGAGGCAAACTTCTTCGAACCAAAACTCCATCCCAATTTCTGCTGTGTACTCCTTGACGATATTCATAGCAGTTTGAAGTTTGCTTTTACCGGAGGCATAGATCTTCCTGGTGCGAAATAGAAAGGCAGAAGTGTGATGCAAAAAAGCAAAGGGCTCATGGTAACACCCTGCAAGACGCCCCTCTGACAGGTGACGTTGTTCGTTGTCACACGATCATTTCTAGATGAGATAGTGAATCTAGTTTTCCAAAGAGGCATCAATATCTCTATGCATCTCACTATTTATTCTAGGATGATCGGCATTGTTTGCCGACCCATTGTCGCATGCTCTGCGCGTTTATTCGTTTTGAACCGCATCTACAACTTTTTGGTGTTTTGCTGGTGTCATTGTTGTTCCCACGAGCAGCTAGGGAAAGGTTTGTCCATCCTTGTAGAGGGCCGCATGCAAGGATAAGGGTGAATACTCTGAGAGGTCGCCCGGTATCCTAGAGTCACTGTAACTCTTTTCTCACGATTTTAACACAGTAAAAACATGTATCCTTTAATATGGTGGATCAATTTGTATGCAGTTCTACTTTATTCAGTCTGCACTCGTCCTACTTTAGAATTGCCGGTCGTTTTGTTTTCTAATGCTTAACTTCATATTCTCCAAAGATAATAGTAGACGCTTGAAATGATTCGCGGGAACTGTCTTAATAACTTAGACGGGATTCAATTATGGCCTACGTATAATATACCAAAATTAAAGATGTATTAGACCTGGACCCAGTTTTCATTAGAAGATCCGATCTGAAATATCCGTCCGGGACTTTCAAAAATTGAAAACGGTATTTTTCGGGTTAGGCCCGTATATGATAGACTCGACCCGAAAAATACAATATCGGATCGGATCTGTCCATCTCTCTGCTGGTCCCTGCTTTTTTGCAAATGTAAGATACATATATTTTTTTCAAAACCACAAACAGTACGCGCACCGCATTCAATCAATAATCGCGCGTCGCTTAACTCGTCAACCACACCACCCACTAGAACACCCCACAATGCGAACAGTCAAGATCAGGGTTAGGGTAAAGTTGACTTTCTCCCGGTCAAAGACATTATAAGAACTGTAGAAACCTTAAAGGGGAACGATGCCGTAGGAGTAAAAGATTTTATTAAATCTGTGAAACGCGCACGACTTCAATGCGATAACTCTAATTTGCTTTTAGATTATATTCTAACTGAAAGAATTATAGGAGATGCAAAAAGACCAATTAGACACGCACGAATAAACAATTACGAAGATTTATACGCGGCTTTAAGATCGAATCTCGGCGTAACTACCTAGGTAGAATTATGCCGATCCAAATTAGAAGGCGTGCGTCGAAGATTAGAAACTGCACAAACATATAGTCAACGTTTTAGAAGTGTTTTTAATGAATTGACCTAAGCCTTACAATCTGAGCATAGTTCAGGAAAAGAGAGAAAGATGGCATTAAAAATAGAAGAAAAGTCAGCTATAAAGAAATACGTAATGAATCTACGCGATGAAATTTCAAGCCAAGTAAGGCCAATGAAACCCGAAAATTTAAATGAAGCTTTACAGGAAGCATTGGAGACAGAAATATGGATTAAGGAGAAAAATAAGAATAGAATAATTAAACCAATTATGTATAAACCTATATCCCAGTTTTCACGACCACAAATATCTGCATCTACACCTAGACCTCAAGCAAACACAACACCATTTAAAGCATTAAATCAGAATGTGCCCTTAGCAGATAGGTAAAAAATAAAACGTTATAAATGCGGGAAACTAGGGCTTTGGCGACACAATGTTATACCAAACCTCAAAATTTTCAGAATATTCAAAATCCCAAATGACGACCTCAAACTCGCGTGAGAATGACAAGGGATATGGACTCCTCAGGGAACCGAGAAGAGGAGATAGAGTGTCAGGAAATGACCCAAGAAGAGGAGAACGAGCAAATAGACTACGAGAACTCAGCAGAATCTCTGCAATTAATGGACGATTACAATACGTCACCGCGAGACATCGAGACGGAAAACAATACAAACTATTAGTAGACTCAGGAGCGTCAATTAATATAATAAAAAGTTCTCATGTACCACTAAATTCCCAAAAAATTGAATTTAATAAGAAATTCTTAATGGGTAAAGATAATCACCTGTCAAAACAAGCAACCTCTATTACCTATTTAGGAAAAAATCATCTCTTTCACATAGTTGATGACGAATTTCCCCTTCCGGAAGAAGGAATAATAGGCTTACCTTCCTTTAAAATGTACAAAAGATATGCTCTTACTACAAATTATTTAATTTTAGACAATAAAAAGCTACCATTGCATGATGACCGAGAATACATCTCACGACACTCAAGTTTAGTTTGTCAAATTAAAATAGAAGAAAGTAATCAAGACGTTTGGATAGAAAATCAAGAAGGAATATCAGATGGTATTTACCGAATAAAAAATAATAAAATAACTTTACCAATACTTAATTATAACATAAGACCCATAGAAATACCAAAAACTATAAATCACGAAAGAATAATGGCTATTGAGTCAAGAGATCAAATTTATGATTCTAAAAAAAAAACAAATTAGGATCAGAAAGATTAATCGAATTATTGAAAATTTCAAAACTAGATCACATTGAAAATCAAATCAAAGAAGAAATCAAAAAAGTAATAGTTAAATACAACGAAATATTTACTTTAGACTCAGACCCACTACCGTGCACAACATTAACCGAACACAAAATCACCCTAAATTCAGGAAAGGTAATAAACCTCAAATCACACAAATTACCCGAGAAACATAGAGAATTTGCATTAGAAGAAACACAAAGACTATTAGATAAAGGAATAATAAGACATTCACAATCACCATTCAATTCACCATTATGGGTAGTCCCCAAAAAGGGAAACAAATTAAGATTGGTAGTAGACTATAGACAGATCAATAAAGATACAGATCAGGACGCTTACCCTCTTCCAGTGATAGACGATATACTAGATCATTTAGGTCAAGCTGAATTCTTTTCCGCGTTTGATATGAGTGCTGGTTCCCACCAGATCCCGATGGAAGAAAAATCGAAAAAATTTACAGATTTTTAAACTTCACAAGGACACTTTGAATATAATAGGATGCCCTTTGGCCTCAAAAATGCTCCAGCTACATTCCAGCGAATGATGGACAACGCTTTTAGAGGACTTATAGGAAAAGAATGCTTCGTGTATATTGACGACATCGTAATATTTGGAAAAACCCTGGAAAACACAATAGAAATTTGGTCACTGTTTTAGAAAAAATCAAACAACTCCAACTAAAAATAGAACCGTCCAAGTGTGAGTATCTCAGACCCGAGCTTGAATACTTAGGACATTTAATTACAGCAGAAGGAGTAAAACCGAACCCAGCCAAAGTAGAAGCGGTTCAAAATTTTAAAGAACCTAAAACTGTCAAACAAATCCAATCATTTCTAGGACTTGCTGGTTATTATAGGAAGTTTATAAAAAACTTTTCATCTATAGTGAAACCCTTAACGAAATTAACACAAAAGGATACAATATTTGATTGGACACCTAGATGTCAAGAAAGCTTTAAAAAATTAAAAGAACTTTTATGTAATGCACCAATACTACAATTTCCAAATTTCAAAGAAGAATTTACACTTACAACAGACGCCTGGAATCAAGGATTAGGAGCAGTATTATCATAAAGTGGACATCCATGTTTATTTATTTCAAGAACATTAAATAAAGCAGAAGAAAATTATAGCACAACCGAAAAAACATTATTAGCAATTGTTTGGACTTGCGAAAGATTACGTCAATATCTATTAGGAACCAAATTCAAAATTCAAACAGACCATAAAGCTTTAGTCTGGTTACATAATGTAAAAGACCCAAGCTCGCAACTCTTACGATGGCGATTACGACTAGAGGAATATAAGTATGAAATAGTATATGTAAAAGGAAAAGAAAACAAAGCAGCTGATTGTCTTTCAAGACTGTTCTCACTTCAAGACCAAGTAACAAGTAATGATTCAGATACGACTGTACCATTAGACAGTAGTGATTCCGATAATGAAAGTGATAATAAAGAACCCACACTGAAAAAACCTGTAATTACCGAACAGAGAATATCAAGAGATAGAGAAAAAGCAAAAATTAAGAAACCATCAGAAGAAGAAGAAAAAGAAGAAGAGGAAGAGGAAGAACAAAAAGAAGAAGAAGAAGATAATCAACTATATAAAGGATTTTTAGAATGGAAAGAAAACCCAGTAACTAACAATAGAGTTAAAATTAAACCAAACGCTGAAGGAAAACTTTGGAAATCAATAAATAAAGCAAGCATGCCTGTCTACAATGAGGAAAATTGGATACATTATTTAGGCTTATTGATAAAAGAATTTAGAGATAGAGGATTAACAATAGTAAGATTGATTTTTGGTTACCCAACCGTAGCACCAATTGAAAAGGCAACTCTTTTGGAAAAATTACAATACATATCTAATTATTACCCTGAAATAGGATTTCATATATGTTTTAATAAAACCAGAGAATTAACTAAAGAAGAAAAGAAAACCATCATTAAAGAAGCTCACGCTAACCACCTTGGAGAAAAGAATACAATACAAAAGGCAAGAGAAATTGGTGAATGGAAGAATATGGATGAAGAAATTAAGAAATATGTAAAACCATGCACTATTTGCCAATTGCAAAAGACAACAAGATCTACTAATCAAGCACAATCAATCATTCCAGACACACCTACACAGGGCACGACGAAAGCAAAACAACAGGCCGGCGAAAGCCTCGTGTGTCTTGAGGACACGAAGCGACCCAAGGATGACAGCTTTCTGCATCCATCTCGCAAGTGCCTTGGCATATTTTTGGCACGCGGGTATGGCTTTAAGGTTACGAACCAGTGATAATTTAGCACCTCCGAGAGCACCTATCACAAGGACAATTACTCGTATCGAATATTTTGGGTACAGTCGTTGCAGCTCTCTTTTAACGTCTTGATACCGCATTCCCAGATAACAATACGTGCCGGCACGCGATCGGCCCGACGGGCTGGAGACCAGCGTGCCTGCTAAATGCACGCGACAGGCCGGCAGAGTCGGAATGCGACCGAAAGGCGGACAACGGCAGGCAACGGTCCGGCACATTAGATGCCCGTCGGGCTTGCAAGCAGCGAGGAGCGACGGGCCTGTGATTTACACGACCGCTGCAGGCTGATAGTGCGAGTAGTTTGGGATTAAGAACGCACATGCGCGTTTTGGATCAGCTGTTCTTATCGTGTTTCATCTCGTGTGGCGTTCACACCCGTGAATTTTCGCTCGGATGTGTGCGATTTGCAAACAATAATTGTTATTCGTTCCAGATAAAATAGAAGAATAAGTAATCCACTTGTAAATGAAGTAATCCACTTGTATAACGGAGTTATACCTTTCATCGTTTGCGGTGTTTGGTATTGTTTTGGCTGTGTGTGGAACAAAAAATTTGTTAGCAATTTTTTGCTGTCGGTGTCCTTCAAATCAACAAAATTAGCAAATAGCACGGAAGGTAATGAAATTCTGCGTATAATAATATAAAGTTCAAGCTGAAAGAAAAATGTCAATATTATAAAAAGATATTTTTATAATATTGACATTTTTCTTTCAACTTGGACTTATTATACGCAGAATCTCGTCATTACCTTTTGTGATATTTGGAAATTTTTATTTTATTCACATAAGAAAAGATTTTTTAAATTTTAATCTACTCGCACACTCAGCCTGCATTTTACCGGACCGTCGGGCATGCAGTTCGCCGGACAGCGTCACTCCCGCCTGTCGGGCGGGCATATAGACATCAATGGTGTGCACATTAAGGTGCATATCTGCCGGCAAGTAGGTCCGATCGATCGGACCGTGGGCCGGCAGATCGCTTGCAATCGGCGTGCATTTTGCTATCTGGGTTATGTCTATAGATATACGTTGTTCCTGCGTGGGTCGGACATCCCGATAGTATGTGCTGTAGGTACTCAGCGTGTGCATGACACGCTCTGCACCTATCACTGGGAACTTCTTGACATAAAATGCGGGCGCGGTATGCAAAGGTGGAGATTACACGGTCCTGGCATGCGAAAATAAAGCCCTCTGTACCTGAATTGAGCCCTGATGATTTGAGGAAAGCAAAAGGTTGCTCCTTCGACAAGGATTGTTTTTCTACATTTCTGTGAAAGTTTCCGTGCATATGCTTGTCGAGTAGCTCTTGCTGAAATTTTCTAACCTCTGCTTTCTTTACTTCGGCTTTTAGACGTGAAGCATCTAGATGGAGTAATGCACTTTCCTCACTTCTGATGTTGAAATTCAGGCAAAGGGTCTCGGCAGCTTGCTCCGCGGCCTTGTAAAGGAACGCTCCTTCGCCAATCATCTCGTGGTTTCTGACCATTTTTAGGAGAGGATCTCTGCCATTCGCAACGATGTAAGCTGAACTTAAAACAATTCGGTTATGAAGACACTGGAGATTCAGAAGTCCGCGTCCGCCTTGACGGCGTGAAATGTATAATCGCGGAACTGACGAATTGATATGCAAGCTTTTATGCATATGCATGATCTTACGCGTGGTGACATCAAGGGCCTTAAGCTCGTTCTCCGTCCATTGAACCACCCCAAACGAGTAGAGTAGAACCGGGACGGCAAGCATGTTAGTCGCAGATACCTTGTTCAACGCCGACAGATTGGAAGACCAAATCTGTCGAATAAGATGCTTGTATCTGCTTCGGAGAGACTCCTTCACTGATGTTATGTCCTGAATGCGGCTTTGAGGCATGCCCAGGTATGTATAGGTCTCTCCAGTGTTAAGAAGTCTAATAACACTTATATCCACAAGCTCGGGGTCCTTGGGAACGCCAGTAATCTTTCCTTTCTGCAAATGAGTTTTGGCACACTTGTCCAAACCAAAGTCCATCTCAATCTCTCCTGTGTAGTTCTTGACGATATTTATAGCAGTTTGAAGTTTGCTTTTACCAGCGGCATAGATCTTTAGGTCATCCATATAAAATACATGAGTGACCTTATGCTCACGGTGATTAGTGTCGCCACAGAGGTATCCAGGAGAATTTCGTAGTGCGAGCGATAGAGGCAGAAGTGTGATGCAAAAAAGCAAAGGGCTCATACTATCCCCTTGAAAGACGCCCCTCTGGAAGGTGACCTTGTTCGTCGTCAGACGATGATTCCTAGATGAGATGGTAAATCTAGTCTTCCAAAGAGGCATCAATCTCTCTATGCATCTCACTATGTGTGGATGTACCTTCAAGCTTTCCAACAGACAGATGATAAGTCTATAAGAGGTTGAATCGAAAGCTTTCCGGTAGTCAATCCAGGCCATTGACAGGACGCGCTGATGGGCGGCAGCGTCTTTACAGACACACCTGTCAATTAGGAGGTTCTCTCGACAGCCTGCTACACCTTTTTTCGAGCCTCGTTGTTCGTACATCTCTCGCCATACAGGCTCAATTCGTCGAACGATCCTGTTGTTTAGAACAGCTGTAAAGATCTTATACAGTGTGTTTAAACAAGTTATTGGCCTGTAATTCTCTGGTCTGGACAAGTCGCCTTTTTTCGGTAGGAGTATAGTGCGTCCCAACATCAGCCCCTGCGGAATGGGCGTCTCCGACTTCAAATATGAGGTGAATATGCGGGCCAAATGTTGGTGTATAGAAGTAAACTTCTTCCACCAAAAGTTCTTGATACAATCTGGTCCAGCACCGGAAATGTTCTTAGTGCCTCTAAGTGCTTTTTTCAACTCTTCGGCAGTGACTGATGGGCACTCCTCCTCAGATTTTATGACGCTGTCGCAAAACTCCTTGAAGCGGATGATATTGTCAGTATCTTCTTTTAACTCTAGTGTTTTCGGGATCTTGTACACCTCTCTCCAAAAAGTCTCTACCTCCTTGGGCTGATTCTCCCTGTTTCATCTCTCCCTCTTCTGTATCCTCCTCCTTGCGTCAGATAACAGCTGTATTTTGTCAACAATATACTGCTTGATTGTCAGCAGCTTCGACTTGTTCAGTGTTTGATTCAAGGTCCTTAGTTCTTGGGCGAACTTTTGAACCCTTTCCGTGAACGGTCTACCAGATGTTATGTAGTCAATCACACATTGAACACGGGACGCATGCTGTCTTGCCCATCCAATTTTCTTGTTCAGTTGATGCAAGCGTCGTCTGGTCTTCTGATCCATCGTCGGTTTCAGCCTTCGATTTGAATCAGCGAAAGCTCTCGCAGCACCATAAACTGAGCAATTGATGGCCCAGAGGTCGGACTCTTGCGAGATATCTCCACGAAGGGAGGCATCCATTTCACCTAGATCTTGGAGCTTAAGAGGAACTTGCATGTTGATGTTCCTCCTTGAACTGAAATTGCGATCATCTTCCAGAAGTTGCCTGCTTTCTGCGGTTGGTCTTAATGTCGTTACATCTTCGTCTGCAGCTTGTTCAAGCAGCGGTTGAGGAAGCGCTCCGCGTACATATCCATTTTTCCCGATTTAGTCGGCTTGATTTCGCAAAGACTGATGCGAAACGTATTGAAGCTCTGGGTGTTTCTGGCACCACAGAGTATGCATACGCGCCATAAAGCCTCCGCGAACAGGGATAAAACTGGCATCGTAGCAGTCTAGCACGTCATTCTTAAGTTGATCCGTCCACTGAACGTGGGCGTTTCGCCGGTTCGTCGTCGTGTTTCCATCTAAATTATTTTCAGCACCCCGCACTTAGGGTGATCGGCATTGTTTGCCGATCCATTGTCGGGTGCTCTGCGCGTTCGATCGTTTTTAACCGCATCTACAACATTTTGGTGGTTTGTTGGTTTCATTGTGGTTCCCACGAGCAGCTGGGGAAAGGGTTTGTCAATACTTGTAGAGCCCCGCGTGCAAGGATAAGGCTGATACTCTGAGACGACGCCAGGTATCCCAGAGTCTGGGATATATATATGCGGAGCACCTAAAACAATACTCACTGATCAAGGAACAAACTTTTTATCGGAAGTAATGCAACAATTTGAAGATGCATTAAATATCAAGCATATAAAGACAACATCTTTCCACACAAAAGCGAATGTTAATATAGAAAGAATGCATTCCACTTTAAAAAATGTCATTAAAACATCAATGGAAGATAATGGTAAACAATGGGATGAAAGTTTGAAATTCATTACATTTGTAATTAATACAATGAAAAATGCAAGTACAGGCTTCTCACCCTTCGAGATGACTTTCGGAAGAGATCCTAATATTCCATCAGCAATACCAAGATCACCAACGCTTACTTATGCAGAATTGGTAAGAAAATGGAAGGCTAAACATGATAATATCATTAGAAAAGCTAAAGAAAGAATACAAATTGAACAGGAAAAAACCAAGAAACGTTTGGATGGAAACATAGTTAAAAGCCACCCAGTTTACAAAATAGGAGATCAAGTCAAATGGAAAAATAATAAAAAACAGAAAAAATTAGACCCGAGTAGGGAAGGTCCAGGAATTGTTACAGAAATTACAAAGAATAATAATTTAAAAATTAAGTTTGAAGGCAAAACGCTCCAACTTCACATGGATCAAGCAATGCCATTTTATGTTACAGGAAAATGATGATACTGATACTATGGATGCTAATAATGACGATATAAGCTAACTATAATCTACGAGAAATTTACAGAAACTTCTATCTGGAGGAAATCAGTGAAGCATATTTATACCACGAGGAATGGAAACTAATTATAGGAATAAATCTAACCACAAATGAAAATAGCTTTCACGATTTAGAACAAGCAATTAATTTAATAGAACAGACATGCGAAAATGAATGTATAGCAAAGAACGGAATAAGATTAGTAAAACATAGAATTAACAAATTAATAACTAAAACTACAATTTTGACAAATTACTAGGAAAACAAAGACATAGAAGAGGACTAGCTAATTTCATAGGTGATATTTCAAAAACCCGTTTTGGAACCCTGACGGAATCGGACTTGAACGAAATAAATACAGAATTCGACAAATTGTATGATAATAATGAAAGAATAGTTTCCGTTTTGAATAACAAAACAATGATCTTCAAAGTAATGTTAGATACAGACCGGGAAGTGGTAGATATGATTGCACTGGGATCTCGAATAATTGAAGGCAATACTAAAGATAATTTTATCAACACAAAATTAATTTCAATAAATATCTTAATTGACGAAATAAACGAAAATATAAATATAGCAATAGATGCTATCAATAATGGTAGATATGGAATTATACATCCACAGATTTGAACACCCGAAATTTTAAAAAATACTTTAGAAGAATTTGAAATACAACATAGAACAAAATACCATTTCAGAAAAGCCTACCAAAAATTCTCGATATCAGTTCAATCGCAATAGCAGTAGTAAATGGATTACTAAGTTACATAATTAATATCCCTATTATTGAAAACGAAGAAGGATCTGAAAAAAGAATAATCCCTGTACCAAACAAATTTGGTAAAATATTCCTTTCCATAATTCCTGACCATGATTTGATAATCGACTTCGAAGACAGTTACGTACCGACCGATAAAGAGACAATTAACGAATGTAAACAAATAAATAGACATTTAATATGCAAAAGAAATTAGCCAAATAAAAAAATTTATGAAACAAGCACGTGTGAAGCAAGTTTGCTAAGAAGGTATGCAGGAGTAGCTTGCTCGCAGTCCCCTTATTTGCTCCACAAGGAGACGTATATACCGGCAATAGGAGGCTACATTATAATTCCGACAACAGACATAAACCTAGATATAGTATGTGGAGAAAAAAACAAACCGATCCAAATCAAAGTTGCCACATTAGTCACCGGCGAAAATTGTGAAATATATAGTAACCATGATGAACTTCATTTATCAAAAAACTTAAATATGACTAAAACCATTATTGTCAACGAAACTTACGATATGCAACAGAATTTAGGAAACTTAGATAGTTTAGAGAATAAATTAATTCTAATGCCAAAACAAATTGGTGTGGATATACTTAGGAAGGCTCAATTAGGTTTGAACAATATCCGAGATATGCTTAATAATATGTCTACTCATAAAAAACCAAAAGGTTGGACTGAAACTGCTTTGGAATGGTTACAGCGTTTAGGCTATACAGCAATAGGATCGATAATTATATACGCGCTTCTCAAGTGTGGAGTGCTAAGATATATAACTTAATGTATACCTAAGAGAATTATCCTTTTTTGTATAAAAAATAAAGTAGAAAATCAATCTAATGTCGTAACTTATACAACAGGTGTAGAAGCAGTGTAACAACGAGCATCTTTATTACGACCAGTAAATACGAAAAAGATTAATTTGTAAAATTAAAGAATTTCGAGGACGAAATAATGTCTAAAGAGGGGGGTGTCATGTACCCTGATTATAAGCATAATAATACTCCCTATATATGTATTATAATCAATACAATATGTACTTCATGTACTACTTCATGTACTTTCTGGTACTTCCTATAGGTAGAAGGTTCCAGAAGTACCGTCACATATAAACCACCCACTTGGGGTCGGTCCCTGAGTTCTCACCTCGCCATTATAGAATAAAGTTATCGTGGATTTTGCAAGTAACTATTGTTAACTTGAGTATTCATTCAATAAATGTACCTAAAACTAAAGTGTAAAGTGAAGTGTTGAAGTTATTCATCAACTGGCGATCCGAATCCATAACAATAGTTTTATATACTTATTTATAAAAATGGTACATCCAATTGTTAATTGTAAGAAGAATATAATATATATATATATATATATATATATATATATATGTAATGTAATATATGTATATGTAAAGCTATTTCTGTAAAAATCATGAAAATCAATAGTTAAGTTAAAAAATGTGTTACATTTTTCTTTCAACAAAAAACTGTACACATTTTGGAAACAAAACATAACTTTAACGTCTCGTAATTTATTACATTTTTGATGCGTAAACATCTTAGACCTCGATATGGGGAGTCGCGCATGATTCGAATGAAACCACGACTACATAGTGTAACGCAGGCCTGTGACACACACATTGTGTCTTATGGCACAGACCGGAGGCTCGCTTTTCTTTACCCACAGAAAGGAGCCCTTCAGTCTCTCTCTTTGCCCATCTCACTTTCTCTCTCTCTCTCTCTCGCATTTTGAATTCATATTGAATTCTGTAGAGTTCAATTTAGTACACGATAAAATATACCGGAAAAGAAAATTGAATTCCGGCATATTTTGCCGGATTAGAATACTTGATCTTATATTATCTTAAAATCGTGGAAAATTATTGTTTCCTGGATATAAGTGATAGAATTTATTAATATTCTTCAGAAAATATAATTAGCCTAATTCTAAATGTAGATGCGTAATATAAATGCCACACAATGTGTTCTTTCAGAGAACTCATATCGGTCCGCACCGGTATTTTATAAACAAAGCTTGACTAAGCAGGCAAAGGAGAAAATGCGTTTTAGGAAAGGGGCCGTACGTAAATTACGTAACGGATAATCGACCCTCTCCCCCCCCCCCCCCCCCATGTAACGAACCGTAACAAAATGTTTCTGCCGCCCTATTGCTGTACGTAATTTATGGTTTCCAGAAATAATAAGATATGGGACTTGAAACTAGTGGAAATTAGTTGTATTTAAGATAATGCGTGCTGTGCAGGAAGAAAACTTCGTTTTCAAAATTCTATGATTTTTCTTCGACCAATTTTTTTCATTTAACCATTAACATTCAAATCCCATTAACATCCCAGATAACATTCTGTTAGCACACTGATGGCGTATATGCACGCAGATCTGCGGATCGACGCGCAGATTGTGCTCTCACCTGATGAGACATATGCGTCATCATATGCCTGACATATGTCTAGCAGAATCTGACGCATAATCTGCTACGCATATCGCTAGCAGATCTGCTACGCATATCGCTAGCAGATCTGCTACGCATATCGCTAGCAGATCTGCTACGCATATCGCTTGCAGATCCGACGCATATCTACGACAAAAATATAAACACTACTTCTAAAATTTGAATTTTTTGCATTTTGAGAGAATTGTCAATGCTCAAAAATGCGAAATTCCAATTCGCACTAGTGTGGATTTCATGGGAAAAAACCTCAATTCCAAGATTTTTTGAAAATAGTGAAATCTTTCGATGTAATGAAAGTTGTCAAAAAGATCACTGCACAAAACATAACCCAATTTTATCATTATTAAGAAATTGGACTATGTCACGCGTTTGTATGTTGCGCTGGATTTTCACGCCGTGCGACCTGTATGTAACAAAGGAAAATAGTGACCTTGACTTTTAATCCGTGTTATCTAACCATGCAGCACAAAATGATGCAAATAATTGCGAAAACGACGCGACTCACTTGCGAGCTTGATGAAATTCGCAAAGTGGACATTTGCCGGCATGCGCGCGCATTCCTCGAGAAATGGTTCCCGCGAATTTTAAAAAACTATAATTTTCAAAGAAATCTTCATTTGAGTAGACTAATTAATTTTTTGTAATATTGATGTTGATTTGACGAACTTCATTAATTTATTTTTATAATATTCAATACATTCTGGATGGCCTGGAAACATGGAGGAGATAAATATTTTTTTTAACAAGGTTGTGTATAAATACCGGTACCGACAAAGAAAATGCGCGATATCACTTTAAGAATAACAAAAATTTGGATATATTTTAAAAATTAATTTTGCCAGAAAAAAAATAAAGATGGAAATCCTAATTTTTGAAATTTTTCGAAATAAAGTAAATTTTTGGATACTTTATATTTTTGTACATTTCCGGAAAAAGAACAAAAATTAAAGTTTTCAATTTTCCAACATTTCAAAAGTTTCAAAATATTTTCAAAAATCCACAAAATTAAAAAAAAAATTATTTAAAAAATTTCAATATTGTTTTGAAAATGGTTTATATAACTTTCCAATAACAATTAATTTTATAAGTAATAACTATAGAAAAATTAAATATTATTAGAAAGAATTCTGCCCTCATAGTGATTGCAGACTCTGCGTCACATTCTCACGGTATTGTGTGATGCAGAGTGTGTTGGCCAAATGTGACTCATAGCGCTCGCAGATGTGTGCTCGACAGTCCATGCTGGCGAGATGAGTGCGTTATTGCACGCAGAACCTGTCAATCACAATCTGCGGGTGATCTGCGTCGCACAATTGTTATCTGGAATACATATACAAATCAAAAATTTTGAAATTTATTTCATTCAAACAAAAAAAGTGACTCTTCTACGATAAGAAATGGCTTTTTAAGAAAATACTTAAATTTTCTACAAAATAATTAAATTCTCTAAAAAACAATTGAATTTTCAAAGAAATAGTTCAATTTTCAACCTTAAAAGAAAATTCGTAACAAAAGAGTTTAATAGTTGACAGTTCAACCTAGAAGGATGAAATGTAATTGAAAAAAAATTAATTTCAAAATCAAAAATACGAATTTTCAATAAATAAATAGATTTCTCAGTGATGAAAGAAAAAAAAGTTCACCTGAATTGTTGATCCTGAAAGCCAAAGGACGAATTTTCTGTAAAAACATTGAATTTTCAACCAGTAAAATAGGAAATTTCAGCAAAAAAATTAATTTTCAACAAAATAGTTAAATTAAAAAAAAAAGAGGTAAAGCTTCATTGAAAACAAATTCAACAGAATAGTTCAACTTTTACCCACGCAGTTGAATTTTCAATTATGAAAAATCAGTTCTCAACTAAATAGTCAAACATCAACTAAAGAGATGATTTTTCAAATTAAAATATGAATCTTCAATGAAAAAATTATTTTTTAACAAAGTGGTTCAAAAAAAATTTTAAAAAAAACAGTTTAAATAAGAAGTAAATTTTCTACGAAGGTACTTGAATTTTCAACCCAAAAAGACGAATTTTCGATAATAACAGTTGAATTTTCATACAAAAAGGATGCCTTTTTAAACAATTATTTATTTTTTAATCAAACAGTTGCATTTTTATCGAAGAAAGATCAATTTTTTACTAAAACAGATGACATTTTAAATCAGAAAGACAGATATTAAAAAATATAGTTGAATTTTCATCGAAAAAACATTTAAATTGATTTTTCTACACAAAATGTGAATTTTCCTCAAAAGATAAATTTTCTACGAAATACTTGAATTTTCAACCAAACAGTTGCATTCTTATCAAAAAAAGATTAATTTTCTGCTAAGATAGATGAATTTTTTAATAAAAAATCTACATTTTCCAAAAAATAGTTGGATTTCTATCCAAAAAACATTTAAATTTATTTTTCAACACCAAAATATGAATTTCTGTCAAAAAGTGAATTTTCTACGAAATAGTGGAATTTTCAAGCGAAAAGATTAATTTTTGAACAAAAATGTTGCATTTTCAAACAAATAATAAAATTTACAACTAAAAAGATCATTTTCAGGAAGAAGCGACTGCAAAAAAAGAAATATAAATACAAAGCAAATAAATTACTAAGAAGAATGTTATATCAGGATTACCGCAATACTTAATTTTAAAAATTCTCTAATTTTTCCCTAACCACCTTTTCATTTTCCCCGACCATTAATATTCAAAAACCCCAATATTACATTTGTAACATTTTGAACCTAGAATCTTTTATAAGCGGAATAAAATCATTTCAAATAAAAGTTGAAAATTTTCGAATCTATTCGGTTTGACAGTTATTTAAAGTTATACAAGTCTCGGACTTTTGTAAGATTTTTTTCTAAATCCCTGACTTTTTCCTGAATTAAAAAAAATTGTTGTTGGCTAGGTTCCTTTTTTCACTCACCAGTTTTCTTTGGTGCTTGAAGTTGAATTCATATTAAATTTCTGTGCAATTTCTGCGAGATACTCATTTAATTTGTGAATTTCCGAAAGTTACGTACATGGATGAAGGCCCCCCCCCCCCTCTTCAGTAACAAATCGTAACAAAATCTTTTGACCCCTCCCTCACCCTTAAGCTGTTATGTAATTTAAAAACGGTCCCAAATAAAATAGTTTGAAGAATGAATCAATGAAATTTTTAATGAAAACTTTAAAATTATGAATATATTAATTAAAATGTTTTGGAAAATTAAAAAAAAAAATTCGAAGTTTCAATCGGATGCATACATTTGATTAATTACGTAAGGCATCCAAATTGAAATAGTTCAATTTTTAACGTAAAAATCTATAAATTAATTATAAACAGATTCAGAATCGTCTTATAAAATCAATTTTATTATAATTCTATTGTTAAGAGTTGTACTACAATTCAATTAAAAAAAAAAATTCCTAATTTATATTTACAGTTTATCAACTTAACATTTTTCTTGTTTTCTTTTTTTTTTTGTCGAAGTTAACCCGTACCAGCGAGCCTTTGAAATTAACATGGGGGTTTAAATGAGAAAAGCTTGTTTTAGAAAAAAATGGAAAAAAGAGCTACTTGTTATAAAATTTTTGTGAATTGTTATTATGCTTGGAAAGTGACCCTAAAAAATGCAAAATAGCAGTTCTCTATTAAATTCATACTAAAAATGGTGTTCTTCAGATTTTCTTCACAAGAATTATTTTTACTTAATAAGGGACGAGTTTCCAAGTATTTTGTAAATATGTTTTTATTATTCAAACAATAATTATTTGTTTAAGAATTATATTTTTGTAGTGTATACGGATCCTGTATATTTTGCCGGTTTTTAATTTTCTCTTCCGACATATTTTGCCAGATCTTAATTTTCTCTTCTCGTTATAGAAATAATGTTGGTCAAACCCCTACCCCATTCCAACGTCCCGTGGGGGGGGGGGGCGGAAGGCACCCCTGTGACTGGTTACAGAAATATTATTGGTTTAAACCCCTACCCCTTTTCCACGTCTCGTGAGGGGCGGGAAGGCACCCCAATTACTTGTTACAAAAGTTACCGTTCTATTGCCATGAATTTCTAAAATTTCCTCAAATTATAATATGTTTCCACCCATCATTTTTTTTTCAAACTTTTTCTCGGGTGAACCTGGTTTTTCGTCATAGCCACGGACTAAGTCAAGTGACTGATGAGATTAGGATCTTATAAGTTACTTTAATACGATGTTTAAAATCATTTACAATGACAAAATTAGGAGCATGGTGTAGTTTGCAATTTGTCTTTGCCGCTGTTATCCTTACGCAGCAGCCGTGAGTGTTGAAGGTGACAACAGTCGCCTCTGGATGCTTCCTTAGAACTACTGTTGAATTATGCTGGAAGGAGGGGGGTGGGAGCTCAAGAAGCAATAGGCGCCAGATTTTGTTGCTGAGAAGTTCGTTTATTTGGTAGGACCACACTACACCACACTACACCACAACACTCGTACCGGTCGACCGCACGTCCGGTCTGTATGTAGCACGAAGGGTAACTGGTGGGAGTAGACGCGCAACAGTCGACGAGAGGGACCTCGACGGCCCTCAAGTGGCGCCCTCTATTGGAGACGAGCCAAAACTAAACATACCACCCGCCTCGTTCCTTGAACGATTATCTGCCAGCCGCCCGCCGTAAGGTCGAATGTCCATGCTCTGATTCGACTGCAGTCGCTGATGACGTCCCCTCGCGTTTTACAACACTCGTTCATTCATTCTGACTTGACGGTCATGAGAAGCACCTACTGGTGCGTGGGCCCCATGCCGCTTGGCAGCTCCGGCTTATGCCGTGCTAAACTCAAAGGAAATCCACAAAAACCTTTTTGAGAGAGTTACAAGTCGATTAATGTCCAATACAATCTTTAACCTTGGGTTTCGTAGTCGTATTCGTATTACAGTGACGGGGGCGATCCAACCGCAAGGATCAAACAATCTAGCAAGGGTGTCGAAATGGTGCGCTTGGTCAAACTATGCGAGTCAATCTCGGGTGGAGTCACAGCCGACTTTCGGTGGTGTACGACTGGGTTATTCTCACGGGCACTCAATACAATGCGTTGCAGATCGATGTCCTGTTCGTTCACCGGAATCTGCCGATACATCAGGCAGAATTCCGCGCCGCAATCACGTTTGTGGCGTCTCCATCGAATTAATACGTGGCTTGAATTGATTTGCAATTTGGGCCCAGTGTGAAGCGTGTCATTGCGCCTGTAGCCAGTCGACGTAGGTCTAAATGCGTTGAAGATTACTCTCAGGCGACGATGATGATCTCCCCGTTGCCATACTCCGTGATATGCTATGTAGTAAGTGGGGCGAGCTTTCGCGCGCAGCTCAGTCCGCAGGATCGAGGGGCAAACGTTGGCTCCATGGTAGAAGATCGACAGCTCGAAAATGGCCGAACCGTGGGTCGGCGAGATCTAGTCCTTGCCATTTGTTGTCGTCCTTGGAACTGTTGAATAGGCAATTGTTGCTGAAGAGAAATCTGTGGCGACAAGTGCCCCTGAGGACTCATTTGCTGAGATTTCTGCTGAGTCATCGGTGGACTAGTCATCAGTTGTTTGTGTTGTGAAGCGAGTAGCTGTTGCTGAGTCTTCAGCTGAATCTGAGTGATCTGGGAGTTAATCTGTTGAGGCGTGGCCATCACCGTCTGCCACTGAATTTGATGTTGATTCAGAAGAGTAAAATGCTGCTACTGCTGCTGCTGTTGCTGTACCATCCGGACATTAATCTGTTGGTTAACCTGCTGATTCACCTTTTGGGTAGCCTGTTGAGCTATCTGCTGATTCGCCTGTTGATTGATCTGGTTAGACTGTTGATTTATCCGATTAGTCTGTTGACTCATCGGCTCTGCAGCTCCCGCTTCTGATTCTGCAGGGGACTCTTCATCTGCATAACGTGATCAGTCGACGGCCCAGTTACCAAAACCTTAAATGGTCGTCCAAGCTCTTTGAGAAGGAGAGTGCTGTGTCAGTGCCCATTGGCTCTCCAATATTGTAAATAAACAAGCATGTAGTATGCCTGACTGTTAAGGGGTTGCTGAGTGACTTGTACTGCCTGTGGATGAGCAGCCATTGTTGTAGTTGTTGTTCCACCCTGCGTGGACACGACGTTGTGTTGTCCATTGGCCTGCTGCCATTGTTGTTTGGCTGACTGCTGCGGAACCTGCGTCGTTGGTCGTAGATTTGAGAGCGTGCGTTGATGGAAGCACTCTCGATGTCTACGTAGGAGGTTCTACATCGTAGTCCGCATCTGGAGGCTCATGGATGAGTCCAATGTGATTCTCCTGGAACGCGGCCCAACAATTCTCAAATAGCTGAAGGCGAACAGCCGGTGCCCCAGGTGTCCAGTCGGATGCGGGCTAGTCCAGGATTGTTGCGGCACATCATCGCTAAACGTCATTCAGCTGGACAACTGATGAAGCACTGACAGTGGGGTCGAACCCCGCCCGCCAAATGCGCCACAATCAACGAACAAAAAGAAGAAAAGCAGTGAAGTATGTGCAACGCCTGTGTGCGTGCATAGAAGTATCAAAATGGTTAGTTACCAACAAGGAAATAGTATACAACTACGAAATTTACCCGAAATGTGATATACCAAATCGAGGATAAAACATCTACATAAACTTGTCCATAAAGAATGAAAACTGTAATAATAAAACAATATACAATATGCATACACCTACATAGCACTTGTAATATATATAGACCACACCTATCCCACAATAAAATGTCTCGATAGTAGCACTATAATTTCTTCAAGAAAGAAAGAGATAGAGGCATGCATAGGAGAATTCTCGACCGAAACCAAACCAAAGAAATAATGTCCAATTATGAATATGAATAGATACATGATATGTCAAGCATAGAAATCAACATCCACATAAAACTATCTATGAGATGAGAGTACATAATGAGGTGGCAATATACAACCTATATGACACATACATATACGCACATACCCCTGCAATACACACATCCAATAATAAAATCTCTAAATAGTAGAATTATAAATTTCTTCAAAAAGCTCTCGACCATGTGTGGGAGGCTGCTACGCGAGAGAGAGAGAGAGAGAGACATGTGTAGGAGGACTCTCGACCGTGTGTGATCGACAACTTCGACTACCTCTCCCACCCGCTCCCACGCCCAATTTTCCTCATGAGAGATCACTCGATCATGCGATGAGAAAGCGCTCGACTGTTGTGGGAGGCTTTACGAGAAAGAGAGGGAGAGGCATGTGTAGGAGGACTCCCGATCGTGTGTGATCGACAACCTCAACCGCCTCTTCCACCCGCTCTCACGTCCATTGTTCATCATGAGAGACTGCTCGATCATGTATGGAAAGAGAAAACGAGTATGTGTGGGAAGATTCTCGACCATGTGTGGGAGATTGCTCGACCAGATTTGTTGAGGAAGTGTGTGTGTGTGTGAGAGAGAGAGAGAGAGAGCTGCATGCAGGGCAATTTTCGACTGCCTGTCTCACCTTGCTCTCACGTCCTTTGTTCGTCATGAGAGATTGCTCGATCATGTGTGAGAAGAGAAAGCGAATATGTCTGGGAGGATTCTCGACCATATGTGGGAGATTGCTCGACCAGATTTGTTAAGTGCTGCGTGTAATGTCACACTCAGAAAAAACCTTCCCTGAACCAAACAAACTGTTTTGCTGGATATACATGAAAATTTGGCTAATCCAAACAAACCTCTGCCGATTCAACAAAATATCTGATTGACCCAACCAATCCCCCCGGTTGAATCAACCAAATACTCCCACTACCAAAAGACTTTGCCGAAACCACCAAAAAACTGAGCCGGGTCAACCAAACATTCCGCTGTCCATATAATAACCAAATTCTATGGTTGAGCCAACAAAAATATTGCTGATTCGACTGAATCGTTTTCTGAGTGCACTTACTTTGACGAAGGTTGCTGTCGACTTACACTTGATGACTCTTTGTCTATGATTCCATGCCGACATCCGGGCAGGCTCGTAGTTGGATGACCGAAAACGCAACGTTGAGGGCGTCTACTGCATAGGCTCTTGGCTTTACGCACAGGTAGCCGTCGTCGGAAGCACGAGGAGTCGTCTGCGAGGATGCAGCAAGTCAGAGTCAGTTGTATAGGCTCCGCCTGGAATATCCGGCTCGATTGGACCATGTTGAATTATGCTGGAAGGAGGGGGGTGACGGGAGCTCAAGAAGCAATAGGCACCAGATGTTGTTGTTGAGAAGTTCGTTTATTTGGTAGAACCACACTACACCACAACACTCGTATCGGTCGACCGCACGTCCGGTCTGTATGAAGCACGAAGGTTAACTGGTGGGAGTAGACGCGCAACAGTCGACGAGAGGGACCTCGACGGCCCTCAAATGGCGCCCTCCATTGGATACGAGATAATACCAAACAACTACCATGTATCACGCCATGTTATTAGTCACTTGCTTCCTGATGGTCTAGGAAGTTTCTTACAATGCGACTGGTGTTTAATAAAACCGCCTTCTGAGCTGCGGCCAGTACCCTACTGACTCCTAAATGTTCAAGATGTTCAGTGCATTTTGCGTGCACATTGCCTGTAGCCGAAATCATAATAGAATGAATAGATGCATGTTTCACATTCCTCCATATTGCCTTTACTTCATGCCTTAGCTCGCTATACTTATTAATCTTGGTTGTATAGGTTGCCTGCAAATTTCGGTTAAGCGGACTAGCAATGTCGATGATGTAGACTCTTCCACCTTTTTTCTCTCGCATCACGATGTCAGGTAGATTGGCTCGGATGTGATGATCCGTCTGGATAGTCACATCCCAATATAAGATGCAATCTTCATTTTCTAAAACTGACATTGGAATGTATCTATAGAAAGGCATCCATTCTGTTAAGAGTCCTAGGTTTAAGGCAAGTTGTTGATGTACAATGCCCGCCACATCATTATGTCTGTGCGTATATTCTCTTTGAGCCATTACGCGACAACCATCAATAATGTGCTCGATGGATTCGTTGGTATCTCCACATAATCGGCATGGGTCAACCACGTCTCGATGTAACACGTGTTTGCGATAATTCCTGGTGCTGACAACCCTATCCTGAATCGCAATGATGAATTCTTCCGTTTCTGGATACAGGACTCCCTTTCTCAGCCAAATATTAGATGCCTCACTATCCACTTCATATTGATCTAGCGTTTTGGGGTGTTCGCTGTGGATGGCTTTCTGTCTCCATTGCGTTTCTAATTCCTCTATGGTTTCTGCCCTGATATTCAAGGCCTCCTCTGAGGACAAATTCAAGGGCGTGTAGTCAAGATCCGCTTTACAGATGGTGTTGTAAAGCGTAACATCTCGCTTGCTGATAAAATAGTCTCGCAACTGTATAACTTGTGACTCACACAGTTTTCTGACATCTACAATGCCTCTGCCCCCTCTATGTCGTGGTAGAACTACCCTTTCACTCGCCGAATTACGGTGGTGCATTCGGTGTTTCGTCATTTCTACGCGGATGATTCTGTTTAATCGTTAGAGGTCAGTGTTCGACCATTTGATGAGCCCAAAGGAGTACGTGAGAACAGGGATGGCGTAGGTATTGATTGCCCTGATCTTGTTTGCCGAGTTAAGAGAACTCTTCAGAACCAATCTGAGTCTTGTAGTGAAGGCAGTCGTTAGGCTTTTCTTAACTATCGTATGCTGAATACCCTTAGATTCAAGAATACCCAGGTATTTATATGACTCGCCCTCAGCCATTGCCTCGATGTCATTCCCGAAATCGTTCTCTATCTCTGCGGTCCCTAATTCTCCTCTGGTTAAATGCACTGTTCGGCATTTATCTAGTCCAAACTCCATGTTGATATCATTGGAAAACTGCTTTGTAACATCAATCACTTGCTGCAGTTTCTCGTTCGAAATAGCGTATAGCTTCAGGTCATCCATGTATAGAAGATGGGTCACTTGATGACCATCCTCATTATCATTTACTCGGAACCCATGAGACATGCTATTTAAAGTTTTGCTCAGTGGGTTCAACGCTAAACAGAACCATAATGCACTGAAGGAGTCTCCTTGGAATATACCCGTCTTAATGCGTATTGATCTAGTTATCCTCGGTTGTCCATGATCAAAATACTTGATTCTTGTACCCCAAAGCATCATCGCACGACTTAGGAAGTCAATGATGCGTGGACAAATTTTGTATACTTTTAAGACTTCAAGCAAATAGTCATCTGGTACGGAAGGAAACGCTTGCTTGTAGTCAATGTATGCCATGTGCAAGTTCCTTTGGTGTTTACGAGCTTGCGTCATGGCAACAGCGTCTATGGAGACTAGATCTTTACTGCCTCGGTAGTTTTTACAACATCCTTTTTGTTCTTCTGTAAGGATGTCTTTCTCGTCACAGTGAGAATAAACCTTATCTGCTATGATAGCTGTAAGACATTTATATATCGTTGGAAGACAGGCTATCGGTCGAAATTCAGATGGATTATGAGCGTCTGGTTTTTTAGGCAACATATACGTAGTACCCTGCAGCATAAAGCCTGGCATCAGATCTGGATGTTCGATGATCTTCTGAAAACACCGTGCCAACGCGGGATGCACACTAGTCAGGTACTTATACCAGAAATTGTGCACCATGTCCGGACCTGGAGCTTTCCAGTTACATGCTTTTTTCAAAACCGCTGAAACATCTAAAGCTGTGATGTTCGTCAGCTCAATTTCAGGGTTATTGCTTGCTCTTGCTTTCTCTAGTTGGAACCACGCAGTGTCCAAATTGCTTCTGTTAGTTTTTCCCCAAACGTTTGACCAATAGTTAGTCATTTCTTCCAATTGAGGAACTTCGGTGTCTTGCTGGTTATTTTGCTGTACACTCAGTTCACGATAAAATCTTCTTTCGTCTGTCTGAAAGGTTCGATTTTGTTGCCTTCTTGCACTACTTTTCTTGTACCGACGCAGTCTAGCAGTAAGAACATCAAGTCTCTGCCGCTGGGAATCTATAATCTCATCCAATATTGCTGGTGTCAATGTCTCGATGTACCGAGGGTGGATGATTTTAATAGCATGGTGTATCAGCTTTCTGGTTCGATTTCCTTTCTTATATTGAGACAGTCGACCCAATTTGCACCTTACTTTGCTGACATCCATATCCAACCTGATCTTCCATGGCGGATCTCGCTCCTGTCTTCGTGCGAAGCCTGCATTTATAGGCCTAGTTCTGCGGCCCAACGTTCTAACGGTTGCCACAGCTGCACAGTATACAAGAGTTTGCACCTCTAACGCATTTTGTGTTGCGTTCAAATGCATAGGTAAAACCTTACTGTTTAGGTGTTCTATTAGTGCACGCAGATCATTTGTGATGTTCATCTTGGGCAGTGAATGCCTTTGTGTTGGTTCTACATGTCTGAACTCTAGTAGAGCATGACAAAAATTCCTTTCAAGGTGCTGTAGATTTTCTGGGACTTCGCTGTTTATATCATCGTTTATGATATCCGGATGTGGTTCTAGTCCATCCGGTACTTGATGTTCATTATCCCTAGCACCTATGTCTTCAGCTGCAATCAAGTTTTCGTTTTCCACATCTTCCAATGGAAGTTCATCAATAGGAAGCTGCTGTTCCACTTCCATTTCGATGGCAGCTATTTCAACACCTGAAAGCAATTTGTTTACAGATATCGAGCGTTTTTGATCTGCTAAATTCTGCTCATTCATTCTTGTGGCTAGCCCTGAGTACTTAAGTAAGAAGAGACGATGATGTTCTCTCCTTACACATTGCCCACTTTTCTTTGCCAAAAAATAAAAGCGCATCACATCTCTGTTCATATGGTATGTCCATTTTAATCGCTTCCTTGGTTGTTGAACTTCGGCTTCTGGCACTGGTTGTATTAGGCCATCTACCTCCGGAGGATGTGGTGGTGCTGGATCATCACCAGGTTGAGGAAGAGCATTAATTGCCACTGCTTGTTCGTGTGACGTGGCTTCCTCTAACTGCTGTTCATTGTCGTTATTCTTCCACTCCAAATCAACCTGCTGTTTAATCTCCATTGCTCGATCTTCTGAGATGACTAGATTAGTCCTAATGTCCTTCACCTTAGCGATAAGATCTCTCAATGCGACTTTCCCTATTTGAGGATACTTTGCGGCAAATTTCGTTCTGAAATTTTGTCCTTTTTTGCGTGATGTTTCAAACTTCGCACTTACATAATAGAGCGCATCAATTCCTCATTCATTGTGGTATCCCACTTGATGCTCTCCCACGGTATTTCTGTTGAAGTGGTTGGCTGCTACGGCCAACATAGCCTTCAAATTCATGAGAGGAAAGCTCAAGCCCTACCGCGACGACAACGCGAGAACACCTTCGGTAGTTATTATTATTTGAGAAGTTGTAGGCTCCGGAAGCTTCGATCATGATTCCAAATGAAACCAATCCCAAAGCTACTGGAACGTGTACGTCATCCGCTTCTGCTCCTTCTGTCCTAGAAGGTAAGCAAGAGCGGGAAATTTACGCGTGATAACATCGGGCAACACTGTTCCTTGGAGTCAGGTCTCTAGCCGCGGATGACCTTACGCGGCAGACAAGACAGTTGGAGATGAAGGTTTCCCCTCTGGATACTTTTTTAGAGCTACCAATCTTTTTAGAATTTAAGAGGAACAGTGTTGACGGACCAGATGGAGTGATCCCAGGAGAACAGCCTTTCGCATCCGGTTCGCGATGAAATGAGCGTGACGCTGGCAAGCCGGCATCTTGTTGAGTTGGCTAATAAATGAAGCTTTCATACCTCCAAGGCAGCCGATTATGAGAATTATAAGATGGACTTTGTAGCCTTGGTACAGCCTACTCAGCTCGAAAAGAAGTGCTTGATATTTCGCCCGTTTTTTTCCCTCCATTGCCGTCATATTACCATCTGCTGGTGCCGAGACTTCAATCACGTAAATGATCTTGTTCTTTAGATCTTGGAGGACAATGTCAGGCTTCGTTGCACTGATACGTTGAATGGTGGAGAATGAGAAGTTCCAGTAGATCTTACACTGATCATTATCCACAACTGACTCGAGTTCCCCCTGGGCGTATGGCAAGACGGGCAATAGATCAACACCATAGAAATGCCTAAGATGGTAATATATCACTTTTGGAGCTGCATTGTGTCTCTCTATGTACGCGCAGCGTGCATATTTAGAGCATCCACTGAGAACATGTCCAAGTGTTTCGGGCTCTTGCTTGCACGCTCGGCAGTTGGTATCGCGTACAGGTACATTCATTATGCGCTCGCGGTAAACTAAGGTGTCTATGACGCCGTCTTGACAGGCAAAAAGAAATCCCTCGGTCTCCGATCTCAATCCAGCAGACTTGAGAAACATGTTGGACAGACCCATCGAGAACTCTTCTCTACGTAGGATGCCGTAGAACTTACCACGGAGGGGTTTCTCAGCATGTTCTCTTAGTAGGAGCGTATATTCTGCTTCCTGTATACGACTTTTGAGCACCAGAGGTGTTAGTGATGCTAGGCCATGTGTAATGTCGCTGGAATTAAATGGGAGGTCAAGCTCCTCTGCGGCCCTATCTGCTGCCTGGTATAGAAACACCGCAGCGTTGGCGACTTCATGTTGATGTACGAGTAGCATAAGTGAATCCGTGCTTTTTAGAACTGAGTAGGCTGTAGCCAGAACCGTTCTTCGATGAAGACACTTTAAGCTTAGCAATCCTCTACCCCCTTTATCGCGAGGGAGATATATTCGAGGTACGGAAGATCTAGGATGAAGACTTCGTTGTATTGTCATCATCTTGCGTGTGCTTCGATCAAGTTGTTTTAACTCATCGACGTTCCATTTTGCTGCACCAAACGTGTAGAGCAGTATAGGAACGGCCAGCATATTGGTCGCCTGGATCTTATTCTTTCCAGATAATTCGGAAGCCCAAATTTTTCTGAGAATTTGGCGATACCTTTTTCCAAGGGCCGTTTTCAAGTTATGCACATTTTGGGTTTCCGCTTGCGGTATTCCAAGATATGTATATGTTTCTCCAATACCAAGATGTTGAATGGTATTTCCGCCTATGAGTTGAACATCCTGATCGTCACTGGATGATGTAGTTTCTAGTCTTCCTTGGTGTAGGTGGACGCAAGCACACTTGTCCAGTCCGAAGCTCATGCCAATCGCTTTAGAATACCTATTCACCGCATCTACAAGGATGTTAAGGTCCTTTTTTGAGGAAGCAAAGAGTTTAAGGTCGTCCATGTATAAAAGGTGGTTGACCTTATATTCTCTTCTGTTCGGCGGGCCACATAGGTATCCAGAGCTTTTGCCTCGGAGCACAATAGATAGAGGCAAGAGGGAGATGCAGACAAGTATCGGACTTAGAGAGTCTCCTTGAAAGACGCCCCTCTTATATGTGACAAAGCTTGTAGTCACTTGTCTTTTGTCAGATGTTATGACAAATCTTGTCCGCCACAAGAGCATAAGCTCTTTTATGCATCTCACTATTTTTGGATGCACCTCCATGCACTCAAAGAGCTTGATAAGTAGCTCATGGTTCGTGCTATCGAATGCCTTACGGTAATCAATCCAAGCCATGGACAGATTGCGTCGATACCTGATCGAGTCCTGGGTAATACACCTGTCTATTAACAGGTTCTCCCTGCAACCTGCCAGCCCTCTCTTGCATCCACGTTGTTCGACTATTGCACTCCATGCCGGGTCGATAGATGTCAATATCCTCTTTTTGAGGATGCCAGTGAATAGCTTGTAGCTGGTGTTTAAACAAGCTATGGGCCTGTAGTTCTTTGGACATGACAAATCTCCAGCCTTAGGGATCAATACCGTGCGTCCTTCCACTAGCCACTGCGGGACGGGTTGTTCTCCGTTTAAGAAAGTAGTAAATATACGAGTTAGATGTTGGTGCGTAGAAGTAAACTTCTTCCATCAAAAGTTGTTGATTTTATCTGGCCCTGGCGCCGAAAAGTTCTTAGTTCTAGCGATAACTTTCTTCACTTCTTCAGCAGTAATTAGTGGATACTCTTTCTCTGGACCTTGTAACCTTTGCCTTTGGCAAAAGTTACGAAAGAGTGATATATCGGAAGCGTCTTCATTTAGCTGATAAGTATCTCCATATACTTGCTCCCAGAAGACTTGAATCTCTTCTCGACTGGGCGGATTTTCAACTACACATGACGCTTTATTGAACAGACGGGAAGGATTAGTAGAAAAGGTGGAATTTTCCTGAATCCACTTAACTCGCCGTTCAAGGCGCTGTTTCGCTGTTGAAAGAGATGTTACTTTTTGCGTCCAGTGCTGCTTGATGTTCGACAGTTTACACTTGTTCAGCGTGTGATTTGCTTTCCTCAAGTTTCGAGCAAGTGCCCTAACTTTTGGAGTGAACTTTTTATTTGATGTTATGTAGCTAATCACGCACTGAACATTTGATGCATTCCGTCTCCCCGTTTCAATTTTGAACTGAAGCTGTGCGATACGCTCCCGTGTCTTACTCAGACGTACCGAAGTATCGTTACTTCTATCGTCGCTAAGCAGGGAGACCGCCTTCTCGTAAATTACACAGTTCAGATTCCAGAGAATAACATCTTCGGGGAGCAAATCGCGGAGAGCAGTATTAGCTTCAGCTAATTTGTCCATCCTGAGGAAGACTTTTTGGTGGATAGATTTCCTACTTCTCATGTTGGCATTATCGGCTATCTGCAAAGGTGGTCTTGCTGGAACGGGTGGAATGTTCGCTGGAGGATGTTGCTCCTCTTCCTGTTGATAAAAAGCTTCATATCCGTTTTCTCGCAAGAAGGATACCTGATGTCTAATACTGAGGCGTTTTATGAGCATATTCCGGGTGCATATTGCCCCAACGGTCATGTAACCTCTTCATGGATCCTCTCCGCGCCGGTGAGCTTCTTTGCCAACAGGTAAGAAGGTCCCTCCTGAGTTGGTCCGACCACTTGAATCGATGTTCTCGCGTTTGTCCGGGGTCATTGCCTGGTCGTCGCCTCGGTTCGTTCCTATTGCCACTCCCAACTGAACCATGGCCTCCATCCGAGAGAGGCCTATTGTGGGTGGCACTGCGCGATACTTGTGTCGTAAACGCATAATTCGTTGCATTGGGGAGTTAGCCCAATGCAACGCGGCTGACTGGAAGAGCCGGAACTCTCGGGCGATGGGGTCGCCACATCCCTACGCCTCCACATCCCTACGCTACTATTTTTTTTTTTCATACTTTTTCTCGGATGAACCCGGTTTTTCGTCATAGCCACGGACTAAGTCAAGTGACTGATGAGATCAGGATGTTAAAAGTTATTTCAATACGTTGTTTGAAATCATTTACGATGATGTTGTAGGTACAAAATTAGAAGCATGATGTAGTTTGCAGTTTGGCTTTGCCGCTGTTATCCTTACACAGCGTCCGTGAGTGTTGAAGGTGACACCAGTCGCCTCTGGATGCTTTCTTAGAGCTACCATGTTTTAAACAAAAAAATGAGGAAACTCATTTTTCTCATTATTATTATTATTATTATTATTATTATTATTATTATTATTAGACCATGAAGCCATTTCCCTTTAATTTTTAAAATATATTAAAAGTTTGATTAATTACCATAATTTCTAAAATTTATGGAAATTTAGCATTGTCGTGGGAATTTATGAAATTGATGAAAGTTGTGGAAATTTTTGAAATTCGTGATAATTGACGGAAAATGGCGATATTAAAAATATTCCGGACGACAAAATTAAAATCCAGGAAAATCTGCCAGAAGAGAAAATTAAGATCCAGCAAGGAATACAGATATATACAGATGACACATAACCTCCATCTGTCATCAAGATCTCCATTGAATTTTCTATTGTCCGAAATATTTTTGCAAATATCAATTTTTCAACTAGTTGCAATTAATCTAGAATTGTTCGAAATTAATCTAGAATCGGTTGGAATTCATAATAAATTCTTCAGAATTCAATTTAGTAGACGATGCAATATACCGGAAAAGAACATTCAAATCCGGCAAAATATGCCGGATATGTCAATAGAGACAAAATCTACAGTTTATTATTAATAAAGTAGGGTTATTGTTACATTGTTAGATTAGGATTCTTATCCTATTGGAAAATAACTGCCCAGAAACTTTTGCACGACATTATATATAAGAAAAAATAAATTTTTATACTCCCACATGTGCGTGAGTTATTATTTGCTTTATGTAAGATTTTAATTTCAGTCAACGTTTACCGAAGATGTTTACACATAAATCTGTCTTGCCTCATAGTTTAGGACGCACGTTATTTTTTTGAATGTGTACAGATTGTTTAATATTTAACTCTAAAATGATTTCGAAATATTTTCTTTATATTTTTTACAAGCAGTGTCGACGAAACGTGTTGAGCCCAGGTGGGTAGTTTTGCTGGCCGCAGAGGTGAGCAGGGGGAAGGGGAAGGTTTTCAGTAATTTCAAGTGGGTAGTACTACCCACCGTATACATAGGGCTTCCGCTGCCCCTGTTTACAAGTGATGTTCAAGTATCCAACCTAAAAATTGTATTGCCACATTTTACTCTATTAACACTAGAATGACATATTCTTTAGATAATCAGGGCCTATTCCTGTTGTAGCGCTACGTTTTTTCAAATTAAATATTCAATTAGGAGGTACAGGAAATGGCTCGAATTTGATATAGGGCTTGAATTTGAGCCACCTGGATTTCTGGAAATCCAAAACATGTACAAGTTTGGTAACAGTAGGAACTGAATGCACTTAAGTGTAGTGGAAAATAGTGACAGTTTCACTGTTTCATTTGCATCACAAAAAGTATGAGACAGAGAAATAAAAAATCGGATATCCTGAGTTCATTCCAGGGAAGTCTTAAATGTCTATTCATTATTTCAGAAATGTAGTTTTTCCAATAAATGTTGTATGTAGTAGTGAAGTAGGGTTAGTAGAATAGTATTGCTCAGTAGATATGGAGATGCTTCTGTTTATGGATTATGTTTTTTTAAACATGAACATTTTGTACCTGGTGGCTCTAATTTGATATACCATGGGTGGCTCGAATTTGATATACCAGAAAATCACAGTTAGACATTAGCTTCCTGAATGTTAAAAAAATGGGTTCATGTATTCATGCACGTATGTATGTATATGTCTGTGCTTGTTTAGTGTGGATTCATGTGATTCTAACAATGACGAGTGTAGTGTGTATACTAACGCTTATTGTCCAATTTGTCTTCTTTGCAGATTTCAGAATGTCAAATACCAGATTCGATTATACTTTGTATCATCCTAAATAATATTAATAAATATTTTCATATCGGAAACTTGCTTACTTTTCATGTATTTCGATGTTTTTATAGGTATATCAAATTAGAGCCACCATTTGCCGATTTTCGAAAAACATATTTTCGAAAATCTTTATCTAAAAAAAACTCGTTGATGATATGGAAAAATCAATCGAACCCTCTGAAAGGTTATTAAATAACCTTTCGAATGACCTATTGTTGGTCGAATTTCGGTTCATAGAGTCCCGGCAATCCATCGAAAAGGAGTTGGTATATCAAATTCGAGCCCTTTCCTCTATGTCTAAAGAGCGCACATTGACCCTAATCATAATAAACGACTTTTCAAAAAAACCATTAGAGAGATACAAAGAACCTACATTTTTGGGCGCCAGTCCTTGCTTGGGACAAAGGCGAGCCAATTAGACTGAACTGAGTGAGAAATGATAATTATATGCGGAATCTGTATTCCAAGTGGTAAAAGGGAAAACTCACTGAACGCTAAACGCTTCAGGCTAAACAATATGCGAAAACCTCACAAAACTCAGTCGGAAGGGCACACCTCAATTTAAACAAGCGATAGTCCAAAAAAAAAAAAAGTATAAAAAAGGGGAATCAAAGGCAAAAGATGCTCAAAGAGAAGCTAGTCTAAAATATCAAGAAAAAGGCAAAAGACGTTAAGTTATCCAAGGATAAAATAATAAAAATTATAGAATGTCTCGAGAGTTATAGCAACAATACAAAGATAACAAAAGGTGACAAAAGGTAAAAGGTATCAAACTAGAAAAAAAAGAAAAGTAAAACCAAAATTAAGAGAGAAAAATTAGGGTCGACAAAATTGCTAGCTCAGTCTAAACGTAACGTGGTAGAGGGGAGGGTTACGTAATTACAAAGCTTATATTTCCAACCAAGGCAATTAACAACCATTTATTCAGGGCTTCGGGAAGTATAACAAATAGCACTTCAGAGAAGGCAAAATAAAATCATGTAAGGAGATTCAAATTTATCAGTAACTCTGAATAGAAACATGGAAATATAGCGAACATGAAAACAAATACAATAAATAAACAAAATTCAAAACATGAGTAAAGGTTCCGGGGGTTATAGAAGATAAACGCAGATGGGGTTCTGTAATAAGCGTCAGAGGGGTTCGCAAAAAAATACATACAAATAGGTTTCGAAATAAGAACGAAAGGGGTTCTAGAAAGTAAACGCAAAAAGGGTAGATAAATATATCCTAGGGGTGACAAGGGGAGAACCTTACATGAAAATTATCAATTATATGTAGATATTTCGGTACACCAAAAAATGGGGGGGGGGGATCGAGAACATTGACAGTAAGATATTAATATGCAGTAGATCGGTATTCAAATATATGGGGGAGGGGGTCGAGAACATCGATAAAAGTTATGGTAGGTAACAAATATTAACATGTAGGTTACAAATAAAAACAAAATATTAATTAACGGTACGTCGATATTCCAATATAAGGGGAAGGGGTCGAGAACATTGGTAACAAAATACTATTTAATATTATACCGGTATTTACATATATGGAGAAGGGGTAGAGAGAATTCGTAACAAAATACTATTTAACATAATATCGGTATTCAAATATCAGGGTAAGGGGTTGAGAAAATTGGCAACGACAAGACAAATTATGAATGGTCGGCATATCGGTATTCGCAAATTCAGGGGGAGGGATCGAGAACATTGGTAAAACAAGAATTATTATTAATGAAAGTTGGCATATCGGTATTCGAAAATTAAAGGGAGGGATCGAGAACATCGGTAACAACAAGAAAAGTTATTATTAAGGGTCGCAATATCGGTATTCGAAAATTAAGGGGAGGGATCGAGAACATGGGTAACAGCAAGAATTATTCATATTTAGGGTCGGTATATCGGTATACGAAAATCAAGGGGAGGAATCGAGAACATGGGGAACAACAAGAATTATTAATATTTAGGGTCGGTATATCGGTATTCGAAAATCAAAGGGAGGAATCGAGAACATGGGTAACAACAAGAATTATTAATAACATATAACTATCAATGATAGGCATTCGGCAATCCGCAATAAATAAAATTCAACAACACATCATATGGCTTTTCAAAACAATAATAAATAGCATCACATATAATATAGTATATTACAGATAATTCCGCCAAGGAGTACAAGAGATAGTGAAAAAGAAAATTGAAACACAGTTGAAAACAATAACCTCGCTCGGCTAAACCATAAGAGGAATCAGAATCCTACCTTAAATACTCTGGACAATTGTTCTGGTGCCTCGTGTTGACACTGGGAGTTCACAGACGCTAAGAAAGAATTTTCGCGCTTACCGGTGTGTTACAGAAACGTGAGAAATTATATGATTAGAGGGAAGGGCTGATGCGCACAACTTAATTTCTGTAATTCGCAACGGTCGAGAGAAAGATAGTAGGTGAGATCGGCTTCCGATTCGTCCATCCTATCGTCACGTCCTTTCTTCGTTAGTCCTTATCAGCCGCTGTTGAGGGAGGGAGAGAGTTGCTTCCTTCGAAGAGTGAGAAGCGGGACCCGTTTCCTCGATACCAGGTTCGGCTGTATTCCGGTGCTGAGGTGGAGAACTAGGAACCCTTTCTCCTTACTGCAGGTGCGGAGAGAATTCTTCGATGCTCCCGATAAAAGAGAAAAAAAAAAAAACGGTATAAGAGCCAAGAAACGCCTGTTCACACCAGAAACATTTGAAATGATAATAATTTTTAGGCGAGATTACCTATTCCCGTTTGGAAGTTTGGTGGTAACTGCCTCGGTCAATCTTCACCAGGAACGTGCCTTGGATCTCAGACGACCAAAAGAAATAATCCATTCTATCCTTTTTGAGTTTTTGATTCTAAACTATTTATCCTAAACTAAATTTATGCCTTGCAGAAAATCTCTAACGTCACACTTTTTTGAATCAAATCTGTATTCGGAGTGAAAAATTGGTTACTCTCAATAGTTTTCGTGTAAAACGTTTTTTTTTTATCATATCCCGAGCATTAAAAAAAACATTTTACACGAAAACTATTAAAATTAACCAATTTTTCACTCCGAATACACGGAAAAAATTTATCCGTAAAAAAGTCACAAACTAGTAGCTAGGTCTCGGATATGAGAAAAATTCATCAGAAATATTACGAGTGATTGGGAAAATATTCTCAGAGCACTCACGAGCTTGCCTGACAAATCTGGGAACTAGGAAGTAGGTCCGCCTGTACGTGGCCCGCACACACGATCGCCCAAACGCGTCGGATAAGTGGCTAGAAATTTTATAATACCTATTTTATTTGGCCTCGATGGCTGTGCATGTTTACATACTTCTGGTTTATGTTTAGAAATTAGGTGAGTCAGCAGTCTATGAGGGTTCGAATCTTCTGAGTTCCGTATTCATAAATGAATATAAATTAAATCGCACAAATAAAATTTTTCCTCTTTATATTTCAGTCTGGAATTTTCAGGAACTGTTCGTAGGAAATTCGAACTGTTCGTCAAATACTTTTAAATTTATTCATGCATTTCTCATAGAAATAAAGATGTAATCTTTCATTTTTTTATCTCGTGTTCGAGACCTAGTTACAAGTTCGTGACTTTTTTACGGATAAATTTTTTCCGTGTACATATTTGTTTCAAACAGGAATATGCCCTAATTATCCAAAAAAGATGTGATTCTACTATTTATGGAATAAATGAATGAGGCAATTCAATTTTGATGTTGGGTCCTGGTTTCAACGTCCTTAATAGTTTCTACATGTTTCTACATGTTCAACGACGTTGTCGTCGTTGTCGTTGTCTGTATACCGCTTAACTTTTGAAAGCCTAGTCGAATTGGATTGTGCTTGGGCACACAGTTTTAGCCCAAAAAGAAAGATTGAGTTCATTAACCAGCTATTTTGGATAAAAATTCAAAGAGAGCATTCTCAACGTTTTTGAGGCCATTTTTTTCAAGATCTAAAAATTCTATGTACGGCTATCCGTAGTACTTGGAAACTCGAACAATTTATTCTCACGACTTTTTTCGATAAGAAATAAAATTATCAGAGTTATAGCATTTTCAAAATCCAAAAAACAAACGAAAATGAACATTTCAAGCCAAAAGCACGATATAAAACAAAAGTCACAGTGAAAAAAACATTGCTTTTTGAAAGCCCTACAAAATTATCATAACAACTTTTTGAATTTTTTTGAAAAATCGAAAATTCAAATTTTGATCGCACAAAAAATACAAATTTGTTACAAACTTTTCTTATGAAAATATATTAAAAATGACAAAATTAACTTCTTGGAAAAAGGACACGAGCTACAATTACATTTTATTTAACACGATTTTTCGCCTTAAATATATCTACAAACTTGCTTGGAACCATTTTACGCTAGGATGCGTATTTTCAGTTCAAATTGTGAAAAATAAATTGAAAATAAACAAATTAAATTTATTAAAAAAACGACACAAGTTGCAAGAACATATTTCATACCAACAATTTTTTTTATAGGATGCGCACTTTCTCTAATTAAATATAAATTTATTGAAATGATAAATTTTTATGTGTAGCTGAGAATAAAATATAATGCAAAATAAGAAAGAAATAA